>PVJI01024112.1:0-22319 GCA_004026765.1 Micronycteris hirsuta
TGACACCAAGAGCCCCGTCACGGGAAAGACGAGGACACTCCGTTTCAAATCCCTTTGTTCCACCCTCGGAATCCAAATTTTTAAAACATGTGCTATGTCTATACAAATTTGGATAATACTGTATGTAAGTTCCTTACATACAGTAATTATGTAAGAGTAACTATGTATTAAGAGGTTGCTCAGACAAAGCTTAAACATACATGTTTCTTAGGACAACTTTAGAAAAGAGCTGTAGAGAATAGGCACAGAAATAGCCTGTTACTGTGGTAGTCATTAACACAATGACACATAGAAATATTTGAATACAACTGTATAAAATGTTCTGTCAATGGCCCATCTACAGAATTTCTGAAGATTTGTTATGTCAACGTTTAATTTTCAGGCATAAGTATGAATTTCTACACAACAAGATGACTCCGGATATAAGAATAACAGTTTCCCCAAAGAAGATTGGCATTCTGTTAGACTACGAAAATTCAAAATTGTCATTTTTCAACGTGGACATTTCTCAGCACCTGTACACATTTAGTTGCCAGCTCCCCCAATTTGTGCGCCCCTGTTTTTCTTTGGAAAAGCCCGGGTGTCTAAAGATACGCAACGGCATTTCCATGCCCAAGCACGTCGCTTTCTACTAGACGAGATCGTTGCCCAGCTCCCTGTCTGTCTCCTGCGCCCGCTCCCCTCAGCCCCTGCCTCACTTCTCTGCATTCAAGCACTGGGCACCCTGCACGGCTGCAGCTCCTGCCGTTGCCTGGCAGACCGTGCGCAGGCCCTTGCTGCTCCTGGCCTGGGTTTTGTCCTGTGCCTGCCACCTGTGCGATGCTGTGACTCGCGGCCAGGCCTGGCCATGAGGTGAGGGCTCGGGCTAAATAACTCAGAGGTTCTGCAGCTTGTCAGATTGCATTGTCTGTTTATGTAGGTGCCACGTATCTGTCTCCAAGGCCAACAGATTGGGGGAGAGGACGGGGGAAGAGACACCTGTCAGTGGCTGCAGCAGCTCCAGCGTGCTTGTGGCATTTCACTAGCCAGCTGAGAACAGACCTGAGAAGGCAGGTTGTCCAGAGAACTGGAAGCCCTCTGTCCTCCTCCTCCTCCTGCCTCCCCAGTAGTCAGCAGCACTGTGATGGGATCTCCCCCACCGCACGTTTTGTAACACCCTGTTCCTCCTTCAGAGCGCTTACCCCGTTCTAATTTTGAAACGACCTCTATGCCTAATTCCATGAAGGCAAGGACAGTGTGTCCTGTTCCTCGCTCAGTCCCCAAGGGCTAACACCGAAGGGTGCACCGAGTATCTGTTGAATAAACAAGTATTTCGTTCATCCAGCCGCTGCTCTTCGGCCCCTGCGCTCCACAGGAGGGGCGGCCCTGCGGGTGGAGAACCTGGCCGGGAGGCAGTGTGGGGGGCTGCATGGGGAAGATGGGACACCACCAGCATTGCACACCGCCTGCTGACAGTCTCCCACACACACCTGCGGTGCTCCCCTGTGCATATCTGGTGGGGAGATGGATGGGGAAAATAGAAAACGTGAGTTCTAACTGATTCTAGGGATGTCTTGTAAAGAACCAGATATGAAATCAAGACCTAGGTTGGATTACTACTTCATTGTTACATGCCCTAGAGAAGTCACTATCTTCCAGGGCTTCCATTTTCCTTGAAACAAAAGGAAGAGTTTGTTCTTGTCTCCTAAGATTGGGAGGTTTCATGACAGATGTGAGTGGGCACAGCAAATGCACGATTTCTTATAAGAGAACATCCGCCCACCAAAGTGCAAAGCTGAGCCTGGAGGCAAAAGTTGCCCTCAGGCTGTTCTGGGACCTCAGTGCCCCGCCCCACCAGCTGCGTTCCTGCTTCTCTTCAGGTTTCCTATTGCCACTGAGTGCCCTGCACACACAGCGTTTTCAAGCTTATGAGTTAAGGTGTGGAGTAACTGACTCCATTTGTGAGGCAATTCCCAGAGGCAGTTTAGTATGGTGCCCCACGGATGCCTCTCTGAACCACAGACCCTCAGCGCTTAAGGTTTTGTGTTAACTGAAAAACCTTCCACTTTTAAACTGCCACGCTTTCCAGCGCGCTCTGACAGCAAACACCTCTCATCTCCGGTCTCAAAACTCCGCCTTGTTATAAACAGCAGCTCAGATTCCTGAATTAACAACTCACCCTGAGAACCTTACAGCTCATTACACACGCATGCGCACACACACCTGCCCTGCCGGCTGCCATCACTGCCCTGAACGTGGAAGGTTCAGCCCACGTAAACACAGAGATGCGTTGTAAACAATATAATACACACATGTGCACACTGAACACCGCTCTCAGCAGAAACCATGGAGTGGGACACACGGCATCACAGATGAGGCAGGCGTGCACCCAGGGTTCTCTCGGGCTTTGCGGAGTACTTCGCAGACAGTATGCATGTGGGTAAATGGATAAAACTCCACACCGAGGGGGTTTTAGTAAAATTTTATTTGATCAAGGAAAACATCTAGAAGTGGCTTCGACGTTTAAAATCCACTTAATTTAAGCAAGGCTGATGACCAATTTCAAGCACCACCGTTATTGACGATAAAGGATTTTTTATTTTTTTTCTTTAAGCACCGTGTCCCAGGGTAGCCGCGTCACCCTGGACAGGTCAAGGCCGTCGCAGTGCTCTGGAATGTTTCTGTGGCAGACGAACAAAGCTCCTGCCTGGGACTGCAGCCAGGTGCAGAGTGAGTCTGCAAGACGATAAAGAATTTTTGTTTAAACTCTTTCTCATATTCTACAAGAGGAAAGGTCGAGAACAGAAGCAAACAAAACTTTTGTTTTCTGTAAATACTGTGATTTCTTACCATGAATAATCTGCTGAAACTAAACTTCAACAAGGGGCAGGATTTACCTCAAGGCCATGTTCACCTCCAACCTGCAATCTGTTAAAAAATAAAACATTTTTAAAAAGTCAGACCATTGTAGCCACAATCCCTGACACAGGGCCATGAAAAGACATCAAAATCCGTTCTTTTCTTGGCTTTACATCTATTACTTTGTATCTCATGAGCAGTTATTAACATAAGCTTTGGCTTCCGTCAACAAGGGAAAGAGAATATGTGCCAAAAAACCCACATAATCTTGGTATAAATTAACATGGGTTTAGTAATTCAGAGTACTCAGAATTTAAGGTACCCTTATTAGATGAGATTGGAAAGTTGGTTAGACTTGGCATATAAAATGACATTGGATTCTGGTATAACTAGATTGCCTTTTATTTGGAAAAGTGTAAAATTAGTGACTTCCTGCTGGCTGAAACAATGATATGCAATCACTTGTACACAGCCAGTAAAATATTTTTTACTGAAGCACATGCTTGGTCATCATATAAGCAGAGCAACTGCATGGGCAATGATGCCTTTTTCTGAATACTTCACATCCTCCAAAATGTGTTAAAATCCTAACCTTACAAGGCTCGCACACTGGCAGGTGGTCCCAGCACAATTCACCACAATATGCTGGGACCCCCTTCCTTCCATAAACGAGACTAGGTGGGTCTCTATCCAGGGAGGTTTAGCTACCAAATAACTTCCTGGACCCAGTGAAGACTTGCTGCAGAAAAGGTCCTCTCTTCTTTACTAAACAAGGTCTCCAATTTCTGGTCACCTTCCTGTCTGTGAGTACAGTAAGCTTCTCATGGGTTCACCTTCTCCTCCTCCTCCCTTTTAATCTATAAATTTACCACTGCTCTTCTCTAGAGTAATACAATAGCAAGTGCGCAATTGCTGTTGGTAGATACGTAGGTCTTGAGTTTATTTTGCAAACAAGACCTGTTCTCTCTACCTTTTTATTTAGGAGGCTAAAAGCCGAGTCAGCTTGACTTCAAGGACTCTATTTTCTTAGTCTCCAGAACACAGCCAAGTCCAGCTTTTAAAACACTGCCCTAGCATATTTCAGATGTTAAGGGGATGGCATTATTCTTAAGCTTTAAAAGATCTGAACTCTTACATATGTTTGATTCACTGCAGTAAACGTTTAATGAGTCGAAATGCAAGATAAAGAGTATAGAATATGGAAAGAAGATTCCAGCCAGTCAGTATCTTTTCTTTGTAGTATGAGCTTGGATTAGACCCTTGCTGTCGCCCTTTCTCATTCCAAAGCCTATGTGGGTCTCTCCTTTGAAAGGAGCTAAGGAGATGCCTAAGCATAATAGACTGGATTAGAGGCAAGAATATAATCCATTCTCCAGGAAAGTACCTACTGAACAAAATTGAGGTTTCTCCAGTGTGCTTTTTAACAAAGTAGAAACTTAGTTTTTAGAGATGGATTTACTAGGTATTACTTCTTGGTACACCTGTCCTAGCTACCACTTTACCACTAGGAAAGATTCCTACCCTTGGGCTTCCTTTCATATCCAGTTCAGGGAGAGAAGGGCAGGGATTGAAAGAGAAGGAAAACAAGACCACTGTCCAAAAAGACAAAGCTCTGGAGAAAGGTATGTTATCTGACACTGTCTTAGGTACAATTTACAGTTTAGAAACCAGCCACAGATCCCTAAGCACCTACAGCGGACCCCCTAATGCATGTATACCAACACTGTGTTTCCAAATTAATGCAATAGATGCTGATGGCTCCTCTAGCAGGAATGGTCGACTCGGAATACCTGGGTTCACACGGGCGCTCACGTTACATCCCTTTCTTGACATAGAATATTACCGATGTGAAACTCACCAACTGAATTTTGGGGAGCAGGGGGACGGTGCACCGTTCCCGGAGTAATGCTATACCGGGTCGATGAGCGGAGTGGACGGAGCAAGTTTCTATTCCATCTCCCAGCTCCAAACACCCATTTAATATAATGTCCTCGGACAGAGGACCTATCAGATATTAACCTGATAACAGATACTACACTTGATCTTAGCCAAAAGGCCGAGACGCGATCACCTACTGAATTTTAAAATTAAACTTTGCTCCGTGTATTTCGCCCTTCCACATCTATCTCCACCAATGCTCTGTGCTCGTTTTTCAAACAAGACTGAGAAATTTGAGCACAATGAGTTAGGATGACACCTAGGTCGCTGGTGGCGCCGACTCTCCGACGAACACGCCGACCCCTCCCCTAACTCCGGCTCCCCACCGCATCCCCTGAAACCTGGCCCGCCGGCATGCTGTCTACGGGGACGCTGCGGTCACCCGTCCCGCCAAGTGGCCAGAAAACTGCCTTTCTCCACGCGACACACGCAGCCAACCCTCCGAAGTCTCATCTCCGTGTCAATGCCCGTCTCATTCCGGAAGAAGAGAACCCTTTCCAGTTTCCGGGACGTGAAGAGGAAGTCCCGCCCTCCGCAACGGAGTGACGTAAAGACGCGACAAGGCACCGCGCGCCGGCTCCGAAGTGATGACGTGAGTGGCGCTCTGGTTGAGTCGCGCCAGTAGACTGGTGGGGGTCGAAGCAGGGGCAGCCGGAGTGGCGGTCATTATTGCTGGGTGTGAGGAGCGGGGACAGGGCTGGGAGCCCTTCAGCGGGGCCTGGCAGAGCAGTCTGGAGGCTCCATCGCCACAGAAAACTCCCTTCTCTCGGGGCGACCTCCCGTCAGCTGCTCTGGTTTCTGGCTTTGCCCCGCCTGTCACTTGTTGCATTTAGTTTCTCCTCGTCTTCTGCGTGTCTGAGCAGCCCCACATCTTGCTGTAAGAAGGGCTACCACTTAAGAGCATTGGCTGTGCATCCTGCCCTAGTAGGCGCTCATAAGCCGGGTTATTCTGGAAAGACGGGGCGCCTGCATAGCCTTCCACTCCACTGTGGGGCCAGGAAGGCAAATTAGAAATTGTAATAGTCCTCGTTCTAGTTTTTAAGGCTGCCGTGACGAAATGCCACAAGCCGGGTGGCCTAAACAATAGATGTATGTTCTCTCACAGGTCTGGAGGCTAGAAATCCGAAAAGAAGGTGGCCGCAGGATCAGGCTTCCTCTGAAACTGGGTAAATCCCTTCCTTGCTTCGCTCTGGTTTCTGCTGGTGTCCAGCAATCCTTTGCCGTCCTATGACTTGCAGCTGCTTCACTCAGGTCTCTTAGCGATGTTCTCTCACTCTGTGCGTCTCTGTCTCTTCTCGTAAAAGAACACCAGCCCTCTTGGCTCAAGGGCCCACTTGACTTCAGTATGTGATCTGGTCTTAACTGATGACATCTGCAGTGACCCTCTTTCCAGATAAAGTCACATTCTGAGGTTCTGAGAAGGACATGAATTATGAGGGTGACACTGTCCAACCCAGTACAGCTTTCAAGAGCTTAAGAAGTAGCTAAGAGCCCTGGCTGGTGTAGCTCAGTGGATTGAGCGCGGGTTGGGAACCAAACGGTCGCGGTTCCGTTCCCAGTCAGGGCACATGCCTGGGCTGCGGGCCAGGTCCCCAGTGAGGGCCATGTGAGAGGCAACCATACATTGCTGTTTCTCTTCCTCTCTTTCTCCCTCCCTTCCCCTCTGTCTAAAAGTAAATAAATAAAATCTTAAAAAAAAAAAAAAAAAAAGAAGTAGGCAAGACAAGCCCTGGCAAGGTAGCTCAGTTGGTTAGAGCATCCTGCCCTACGCCAAGGTTGCAGGTTCCCCTGACAGGCCAGGTATGAAAATCAACCAGTGAATGCATCAGTAAGTGGAACAACAAATTGATGTTTCTCTCCCTCCCTCTAAAACCTATAATCTTTTTTAAAATAGGCAAGACAACAGCTGACAATAAATAGCTGTAATACAGATGAATTCAAATGTAGTTTAATTGGATCTGAGAAGTTTCTGTGGACATTTGGACTGTTCCCTTGATAGGTAGGTAGGATTTGGATGTGCCATCCCAGCATTCCAGGCAAACGAACATCACAGACGAGGAAGCACAGGTTGAAATGTAAAATGCGTTAAAGCAGGAAAGACCTTGAATGCAGGCCGAAAAGCTTGGAGCCTGTTCTCTATGTAAAATGAGAAGTGAATCAGCGTTTGGCGTGGAGTTGTGCTTTGAAGATTTATTAGTAGCTGAAGCCAACCTGCCTGGTGCTGCTTATTCCAGGTCAAGGAATCTTAAACGCGGTGGTGTCTTTGCTCATGCTGTCCCTTTCTCCTAGAATACTGCCAATCAAGCCACGTAATTTTGACTTATTAGGGGTTTTTTTTTCCTATAAGTTGTACTATACGTAGCATGGGGTGTAGTAGAGGGTTGTTCAACTTCTTTTTTAAAGATTTTATTTATTTATTTTTAGAGAGAGGGAGAAAGAGAAGTAGAGAAATATCAATGTGTGGTTGCCTCCCATGTGCCCCCTCCTCCCCCCCGGCACTGAGAACCTGTCCTGCAACCCAGGCATGTGCCCTGACTGGGAATCGAACCGTCGACCTTTTGGTTCGCAGGCTCGCGCTCAATCCACTGAGCTACACCAGCTATAAGTTGCCCAACTTATTTTATAATATTAACTCCCCCTTAATACCAAAATCTAACACAAATAGCACAAGAAAAAAGCTAGAAACAAAACTCACAAAGCTCTAAGATAAAGTAATTAAATTCAGCCCTGCATCCATCTGGAACAAGAAAGCATTGATCCCAGCAATGATTTAACATAGAAAACCTGTTGCTATAAATCATTGTATTAGTAGTTCAGAGATTTTAAACTGTATGATCATCTCAACTGATAAAAATGTTTTCTGAAAAAAATTTAGTATCTATTTTCATTTAAAAGGAAACAGCAAAATGGGAATAGTTAAACAGCAACTCAATAAAAGGCAGAAATAAAGATACTGAACAAAAGATATACAGTGCTTTTATGGGGAATACGAAATATCGTAGAAAGGCATTAAAACCAGTAAATGTTGATTTCTGTTCCAGGATGGGAAAATCCAGTGTTTTAAAAATAGCACTTATATCACAGGTTAATAAAAAAGTTTTGATATGGTGGCTATTGAAAATAGTGATAGCATCTCCACATAACTCCATTTGGTCAAAGTATTCTTCTGATACACTCTGGGGTGCCATTCACTGATACTTTATTTAGAATGTGTGTGTCTCATCATGAGTGGGATTGGTGTGTAGAGGTTTCTTGGTACTGTGCTAATCAGATGTTGGTATTTAAAATTGTAGTAGACCCCTTAAATTAGGGAGCATTTCATATTTTTCTATAGTCTGAAATAATTTAAATGTAGAACAGTTTGCTCTTTTAAGGCTGAATAAAGAGCTCAGATGTGGCGCTGTACTATGTGAGGGGGTATTACAGGGTGATGGGGCACCTGAGTACCCTGGGGGGAGCCAGTGAGGGGAGGAGGACCTGTTCAGAGGGCCCGCACAAGCAGGTATAGGGCAGGGGCTGAGCACTAGGAGGAGTGAAGAGAGGTACCAGTGGTACCAGTTACCTACCTTAAACCCCAGCCTCACAACCTCTGGCTGCCTCCTGCCCCCAAAGCTGCCAGGAGCAGGAAGTGCTGCCCTCCGACTGGCCTAGACACTGATGCTCAGAACAGGGCCCCAGGGCTTCCCGCTGGGCTCCTCACCTAACTGAGGGGCAGGCCTCCTGTCCTCTCTGCTGTGGCCACAGGAGAACACGTAGCAAGGTGTGGAGTGTGGCTCCTGCAAGGTGAGCTCCTGGGGCTGGGATTCTGGTGGAGCCCTCTGTGCCGAGAGAGAAGGGGTGAGCTGAGGCTTTGTAAGGGAAGGAAGGGCCAACGGTGTGCTGGGGGCTCAAGGGAAGGGCCTTCCCTACCCAGCAGGGAGCCCCAGCCCTTGTTCTAGCTGAAGGTGTCCAGCAGGGAGCACTGACCCCAAAACCTCGCCTCTCACAGAGGAACCCTTTGTCCAGGCCCAGACTGAAAGGGCTTGGGCGGGACTGGAAATGCAGGTCAGACCACAGCCACAGAGCTGAGGGCAGCCCGGTAGTGCCACAAGGCCTGTGCTCAGTGACAGGACCCCACTGTGTTGAGATCCTGCAGGCAGGAACTCTGGAGGAAGGACAGGGCCCTGGACCCCAGAGGGACTGCCTGTCACCCTCACACCCAGGCTCAGGGCCACCCTAACCTCTCTGTTCTGAAAGTGCCAGTCGGGGTGAGAGGGGACAGAGCTCAGGCCTCCGGCAAGGAGCCATGACAGGCTGGGCAGTGTTGTCCAGCAGGTGCCCAGAGACTGGGACGTCTCTCCCTTGCTCACTGCTCCAGGGCCTTGCTCCTTTTCCTGTCTTGGCTCATTGAAAGCCAGGGGAAGGGTCCCTCCGGGTCAGGAAGGATACCAGGGGTCAGTGCCTCTCGGTGGTGGGGTAGGGAAGGGGGCGCTCGTTGTTGGCAGCAGGAAGAGGCAGTACCTACCGTATGGTGGCTAAGGTCACAGGCACTGAAGCCAGACTACCTGGGCTTGCATCCTGGTTCCTCCACTTACTAGTTTGTAACGTTGGCAACCTCTCCTGGCCTCAGTTTCCCCATCTGTGGAATGGGAACGACAACAACAGCATCTCCATGGCATCGTTGTCAGGGTGAGGTGGAGTTGTAGCACAGTCTCTGGCAACAGATGTCATCGCTTTGGATGGAGCAGCACACGGGGACCTAGATCCCTACCTGAATGGGCATCTGGTCACCCAGACCCTGACTCAAAGTCCAGGGGCCCCGCTAACGGTGGCCAGAGTGCCTCAGCACCTCCGCCCTGCTGGGGAACTTTCCGAGGGAGAGCTAGGGCCTTTCCAGCTGGGTGATCCCCTGCGAGCTCTGGGGCAGGGGTCACAGGCCAGCAGCCTGCTCTGAGGGCCCATTGTTCCCTTCTGAGCTGAGAGAGATGCCTTCTCTCCACCCTTCCTCCCCTGACGCCCAGCTCTGCACACTGAGGAGTGAACCAAAGACAAACAAACCTTTCTGGTTTCCCCCTGTCCCGCTCACAGAGAGCTCTCAATGCCTCACAGGGGTCCTGCAGTGCCCAGCCTTTCAAGGGTATTGTCCCCAGTTCACAGATGAGAAGTTGAGGCCCAGAGGGAACAAGTGGCATATTTGATGTCCAATAGAGAAAAGGGGCACAGCCGGGACGAGGTCTGCCAGTCCTGCAGCACAGGCTCACGGGTGCACCGCGTGGGCAGCCAGCACATCACTCGATCCCACTCGCAGAGGCACAGCCTGAGGGGAGAGGCTGGAGGGTGGGGGGATGGTGGCGGCCTGGACCTCACTCCTCAGCAGCCAGGTGGCGACAGCTGGGTTTTTTCCTTCCTAGATGAGCCTCACATCCCAGGTAACTGGAGCAGAGCCCTCAGCTTGGCTTGTCTTCTCCCCAGGGAGGGTGCCTGCTGCCCCCCACAGGGGCCAGGACAGCTCACCCTCTTCCACAGCTCTGACTGCTGCTTGGCTCAGTGGGTACCAGGAGAGAGGAAAGCAGGAAGCGAGGTCCCTCCCTACCTGGTGGATTGCAGAAGGGCACGGCTAAGGACCACACATGATCGGGTCCTCCCTGTGGTCAGGTGTCGGGAGGTGGGACCTGACAACCTGAGCCGAGGATGACCTATCATCCGGGTCTCCCTGGGTTCCCAGGGCGTGGGACTTTCTACTTTGAAACCTGCAAAGTCCCAGGCACTGGGGTGAATTGGTTACCTGAGTCCCCCACAGCTCCCAGTCTGGGGCAGTGAGACGCACCCAGCAGTAAGTGGAGGATGCTCTGGCCTGGGGCCAGAGGGAAAGCGAGGGCCAGAATGGGAGAAACGCGGTTGGCACTCTACAGTGCGGACTTGGGCGGCCCTGCCCCTTTCTCGATGGGTCCTTCCCGCCCAAGCCCGGTCTGCTGGGGTCAACCCACTGCCTCCCAACAGGAACCAGAGACCTAGCGGGTGGGGGGGGGGCACTTCCTTCTCTCAGCGCCTCTGCCAGCCCAGCGGAGCTCATGCCCAGCAGCAGGCCCTTCTTTCACCAAAGCTCTGGCGCGCCCCAGGGAGTGAGGACCTCCTCCCCAATCCCAAGCCTCCGTTCCCAGTGAAGATAGAGAAACATGAACCAAACGCGTTCTCGCTTCCTTGTGGAAGAGGAGGAGGTGAGAGGGCACAAGACACAGAGTCCTGCCATGCGCCCTCTGGCAACCTCTGAGCCTCAGTTTCCTTGTCCTGAAAATGGGGCTACTGTCCCCATCAAATGGGTTGTAGTAAGGGTCGAATGAGCAGCTGCTCAATAGACGCGTGCTGCTGAGACTGTCAGGGCGTCTCCCCCACGCGCACGGGGGAGGAGTGCCTGTCCTGGCTCCAGATCTCACGCGGTTTCTGTTTCCTCGGGCTTCTGCTCAACCCAGGTACCAGCTGGCTCTGCGATGATGCCTGCGGGGCTTAGGGAGATGGTTGGGGAAGGGGATAGAGGAGGGGAGGGGAAGAGCATGGAGTAGCTAGAATTGGAGAGGAGAAGACAACTTGGATGAGGAGGCCCCAGTTGCTGGACTCTGAGGGGTTTTGGGGGTGGCTCGGCAGGATTGATCTGTGATGTCCAGGCCTCTGGACTTCCTCAGCACCAGGAGGCAGGTGTGGGGTAGTGAAGACATTGACCTTGGGCCTGACCCCAAGCCGGGTCTCCCTGAGCCCCGGGCAGACCAACTGTCCTGGTGCCCAGTGTAAGGAGCTGGCCCCTTCATCGGGTCCCCTCGTCCTTGCTGCCCTGATGGGGCATCAGCATCATTGAGCTCTTCCTCCCTGAGGCTTTCCTGGGTCAGCGCTTGGAGGCGCTGGACTTGGAGGGCAGCGAGCCCGAGCCTGGAGACCTTTTCCTGCTCCAGCTGATGCTGATGTCCCCTGAGTTGCTGGTGCGGGGCCCACATGGCTGTGTGTTGCGACCACAGAGACACCGTCCCCTTCCAGGGTAAGCGTCTCTGGCTGACACAGAGGCCCTAGTCTGAGAAGAAGGCTGCCCATCCAAGCCCCGCTCCACCTGCGGGTGGGCCACGAGGGGAGGGAGACTGGACCTGAGCTGGGGCCGCAGGTCTCTGAGGTTGGGCGCTGAGTCACCAGGGTCTGGAGTGCAGGACTAGGCCAGGCTGTGATCCGCACCCGTCTGGTGATCCCTGCAGACAAACACCACGATGGCTACCGGCCATACATGTGTCTGGCTCCTGCGAAGGCATTGTATCCAAACGGGGGTGGCACCCGCTGCTGCGCCCACCCCCGCGCTCGCTGTGGCCTGTGCTGCGTCTGCAGCAGCGTGGACCGCATCGCACCAGGGTACCGCGTGGGTGGAGCCATGGACGAGGCCCCGCCCCCCTAAAACGCTACATGCAGCAACTGTGTGCACTTTGCGCCATACCTGCTCCGCCTGGGGCTCAGCTGGATGCCCTGCAAGTAGATCCAAGTCCCACTAGCTTGGTGAGCCCCACCAAGGAACCCACGCGGGCCCTCACCCACCGCTGGGCCTGTTAACGGCTGCAGCTCAGCAGTGCGGTTCTGCAAAACTCACGCCCTCACACCCACCTGGCCCACTCGCGTCAAACTCAAGACCAGCTTTACTCTGGCGGAGCCAAAGCCCCCAGAAGCAAACCAGGCCTGCCCACTCACCGCGGTTGCCCTCCTCAGAAGCCCGCTGTGCCCGCTCCAGAAGAACCCTGGCTCACAGATGCCGCCCCTCTCTCCTGCTGCCTGCCCCCCTCTGCCTCCAGGCGCTGCTCCAGTCCCGGTCAACCCCAGTGCTGTTCCCCAAGGGAGCCCACCGTGGACAGCACCACCCCGGCCCGCCGGTGCTGGCCCTGGAGACGTGGGGATCCCAGTCTGTAGATGGAGACTCAGCCCCCCACACACTTCCACTTTCCAAGCTCAACTCTCCTGATCCGATGAGAGACCCCCCCCCCACCATCCACCCTGATGCCGCCCCTTCCCCCACCCTGCTCTCTCCTTTCCTTCTGGATCCAGGTCGTCCAGGGGTTCTTTGGACCTCGGGATCGGAGCTGGAGACTTCAGAAGGCCGCGCCCTACCCCACCCCAGCCTCTCCTCTTCCCTCCTACTTGTACGTGGACATAGAGCTGACCATGGACTGGGCTGACTGCAGGCCCTCCAAGGTGCACATGGAAGCTTCAGAAATGGTCATTAAACTCTTTTCCAAAGGGGAAGTCGGGGTTCGCCGCCCCTGTATTCTGTCCCCTCTCTGCTCGTGGCCTGCAATGGGCTCTTCGTCTCTCTCACCCAGGCCTTCCTTAAATTCTCTAACTTCTACGAGGCCCCTTGGCTTCCTGGTGAGAAACCAGGACTAGTCCAAGGAATGAGATTTTGTAGAGCGGGGAGAGGAAGGGTCTTTGGTCTCTGGGGTCAGTCTAGGACCCCCAGCCTTCGGGCGCAGTCTTGTCTCCAGTCCCCCTCTTTCCTTCCACTGAGCCTGGGATCAGCGCAGCCCCTGGAGGCCGTCCCCGGGGCCCGGTGAGGGTGGGCGAGAGGGCGGGCGAGGCATCCTGCATCCCCCTGCACCTGTCCCATCAATTCAGCAGCCTGCACGCACCCTCAGCCCTGGAGGTGCATCCCCTCGGGGCAGGCACTGTCCCGATGGGAGGGAGGGATTTGCACGAGGTTAGGGCGGGGCAGAGCTTCCGTGGACACGCCCCCCGCGGCTGGGTCCCGGTGCCTTTAAGAACCTCGGCTCTCAGCGCGGCCCGGATTGATACCTCGGCTCCCTGCCTGCTCCCGGGCACGCAGCGGCCTCTGCAGCGCGCAGCGCCACCGACCTCGCCTGCCCACCTGCGCTCCCTTCCTCCGCCTCCCCATGTCGGCCGCCCCCGCCTACAGCGAGGACAAGGGTGGCTCCGCGGGCCCCGGGGAGCCCGAGTATGGCCACGACCCGGCCAGCGGCGGCATCTTCTCCTCCGACTACAAGCGGTGAGCAGGGTGGGCTGGGGGCTGGGGCCTCCGAGTCCTGCGCCTGCGCCCGCGCCGGGCCTCGCAGGCGCGCGCACCGGCACCATGGACAGCGCCCGGCCCGCCCGCCAGGCCCCGCCCCGGCCGCCGGCAGCAGCCCCTGTCTGCAGTGGCCGGGTCCCCCATCAGCTCCCCACCCAGGGGCGGGCCTGGGGCCCTGGAAGGACGGGGAGGTTGTGGGGGATGGACCGGACCCCTCTGTTCCAGGAGGATGGACCCTCCCGCCCTAGGGGTTTTTCTCTGTTGTTTGGATGACTGGATTCCTGTCTTTTTTCCACCTGGTCAACCAACTGATTCCAAAAGAACAAGGGGAGGGGTTAGAGTTGGCGAGGAAGTCGCCGGGGATATAGGCTCCGAGCCTCCAGGCCTGACCCCTCCTACGAATCGGTTTTCCCTCCCTCTGGTCCCCTTGTTCTCATTCCCGGCTCCCATCTGGTGCGTTGCTGCCCTAGTTCAACCCCTCCTTAACCTCCCCCTGCCCCTCCCACCTCTGCCCTATTCCTTCATTCACTCATTTATTCGTAAATCCTGGAACAAGCATATTTAAGGGCCTACTGTGCGGAGTCTCGTCCTAGGCGCTGCGAATAGAGCCATGGACAGGAGACAGTCCTTGTCCTCCAGTTGCTCCAGAGAGGAGCCCAGAGGAAGGATCTGTTGGTGACAGTTCAGTGCAGTGGGGACAGTGGGGAGGGTGGGAGGAGTTGGCCCCTGGCCCTGGACAGGGGCAGTGAGGGATGTTCCGGGGAGACAAGGAGAGCCTGGTCTCAGGCTTCATAGGTGCTGGTGCAGTGTGGCCGGAATCACAGCGCAAAGCACTGCAGTGACTGGAAACGAGGTGGGGGGGGGGGCGAGGCCAAGGTTGTGGGGGACAGCTGATACCAGGTCTGCATTTCAGAAGGGTCCAGGCTGGACTGTGGAGAAGAGATTGGAAGGTGCGTTGGACTGAATGAGAGACCAGTAGGGAGATCGAAGTTGGGGTGGGGGTCATGGTGATGGCCTAGAATAGGGGCGGGGCCAAGGGTTGGAGGTAGAAGCTGCAGCTCTGGTGGTTAATTGGGGAAGAGGTGAGGGAAGGGGCTGGGCGGAGACAAGGACGGTGGGTAGGTTACTAGTCGCTGCAGCTGCATATGATGGTGGAGCTCTTCCGTGGGACCAGAAGTAAAGCTGTTAGAAGCAAATTTGTAGAAAACAGTGTGGAGTCCAGCTTTGGCCATGCTGAGATTTGACTCAGGACATTCAAGTGTAGCTGGTAGCTGGACGTTAGGATTTGGATTCCAGGAGACACGTGTGTGTGTGTGTGTGTGTGTGTGTGTGTGTATGAAGGCCACAGAACGGAGTGAAGACTAACCCAGGGAGGGTGCGTGCATTCAGGCAGGGAACCCTAAAGACACCGCTATTAGCAGTGAGAGATTAGAGAGTAGGAGCGAGGTATCTCAAGGTCACAGTCAGCAAACCAAAAAGCAGGAGGAAAATGAAACGTGGGTTCCAGAAGGAAGTGATTAGTAGTGTCAGTGCCTGTTGAGGTCAAGTCCAACCAGGAAAGAAACGTGTAGCCATCGGTTTGCCAAAGAGCAGATCAACGTCTCCTGGCCCCACTCCCCACCTCCTGCCCGGGAGGCCAGCGCTGGCGAAGCCAGGGGAAGAGTTAGATTATTTCCCCCCATGTCCCCTTGGGGACATTTTACACTCACAGAAAAGTTGAATGAGTAATACGGTCACACGTACACCTTGCACCTAGATTCAACAATTGTCGATGTGCCATAGCTGCTTTATGGAACTGTCTAGTCGCTCATGTTTTGGGCCGAAGTATGTAAGGCACAGACATCATGACCCCTCGGCCTTAAATTCTAGTCAGCACCTAAAGCCAGCTTCAAGCGAATAGACACGTGAGGAGGAGCTGAGTAAATAAAACACAGTGAGTGGGAATTTTGCTTTCAGGAAGTTGGACTGTAAAGAGAAGAGAGGGAAAGAGTTGCTGGCGGAGAACACAGGTCCAAGGTTTACCTGTCTCATTTTGTTTGTTATTTCTGTGTGTTTATTAGGATGGGAGCAAGGTTAACTGCCGGTGGGAAGGAGCCAGTAGAGTGGGGGAGGCTGAAGGGAAAGGAAGGAGGCGCAGATCCCTGAGCCACGGGGAGGGGGTCTCGCAGAGCTGAGTGGGAGCACCAGCCCTGCCCAGGGGCAGGAGGGCAGGAGGCAAGGAGAGCACAGATGTTTGGGAGCTGCGAGTGGTTTCATCTAAGGCAAGGCCGAGGACAGGAGCTTGAGGCAGGTGGAGGGGATTTGAAATACAGTGAATAAAGCCAACCACTACCGGCAGGGTAGGGGCAGCGAGGCCCAGAGGGCCCCGGATGTGCGAGAGCAGGTGGAGGGATGACCTGGGGGCCTAGGCAGAAGGAGAACTAAGAGGAGGCAGGAGGGCAGGGTCGGAGTAAGGAATGTGCAGCATTTCTGAAGAGCAGCTGGGGAGGCAGAGGCCCAGCTGCAGCGTGAGTGGAGGCGAGGAGGGCACCCCTCGCCTGTCTGGATCAGCTCCCCTGACCCCCTAGTCTCCGGCTCAGAGATTGAGGGTTGGCTTAGTGCCCGGTCTCCTCCCTCCTGAGTCCTTGTCTCTGGGCGGCGAAGAGGAAACCAGAGCCTCCCTCCCTGCCAGGGTCCGGTTTCTGAGTTTCGGGGGCGGGCCATCTGGTGACAGTGCCGGGCCTCCTGGAGCGCCGGTCAGCTCTGTCCCATCCCCGAGCAGGACCTGGTGCCCGATGCAGCGATTCCTGCAGCTCCCGGGGGTGGTGGCGAGACAAGGGGTCCGAGGGGCCTGCGGGGCTGATCCGGAGGCTGCCAGCCCCGTGCTGGCCCCCGAAGGCGGGCCGCCACCCTGGTACCAGGCCCTGCAGCCCGAGGAGCTGCGGTGGCTGCAGGCCCCAGAGGAAGGCACAGTCCCCGAAGCGTCCCTGGAAGAACCTTGCCCAGAGCCTGGCCAAGGCCAGAGTCCCAGCCAGCCACTACGGTACAAAGGAACCCCAGGGGCCCCCACCCAGACGTGTGGGAAGGCCAGGGATGGGCAGCTGCCACTCAGGCCAGACCCCTTCAGTCCCTCCTCGGAGGACTGGGCTGGCATTTAGGGGCTAGGTGGGGGCACAGTGTGGGGACTGAGTGGGAGTGGGCATGATGAGTGATAACTCCCTGGAACTCTGAGGGGAGGAGCATCGCAAAGTGTTTGCGGGTTGTGGTCCCACCCTGATCTCTTCCCTCCCCCAGGCTCTGCCCAGAATGGGCTCTAGGTGAGGTTTGGGGACAGGAGAAAACTCAGATAGGGTTTGGCCAGCCTCTCCCGGCGTGTGAATTGGAACGTGTGTGGTGAGGGGAGGTGAGCAAGACCAGCCTCAAATGCCATGTGTTACCCCCTGGCTGGCCCGAGCCAGCCCCCCAGGCGTCCAGCAGACCAGGTGCGGGGTCAGGTCAGTGAGTGGGTGTAAGGGGATCTGACTACTGGAGTTAGGTTTCCTGACCTCAGGGCATTGCTGGGCCTCTCTTGCTTCCTCTCCCTCTGGGGACCAAGCTGGTAGGAGTGGACAAGCGCTCCAGGTGGTCTCAACCCAGGAGGGAGCTGTTGCCTGTTAGTGGGATTCTCACAGTCCTGCCTGTGCCATACACCAGTGGTTCGTGCCCTCCCACCCCCCGTTGTCCTTGGCCTTGGCCTAGAGCCTTCAGGGGCCGGGGGTGTGTTCCCCAGGCTGAGTGGGTGGGAAGGGTGCAGACGCCCAGGGCAGACCCCGGGGTGTACGCATTTGACAAGGGCCTGTGGCATCTGGGTGTGGCCAGGACACCAGGTGTGAGGAACTTTGCTTTGGAGAGCACCCAGAGTTAAAACAGACCACTGACTTCACTGCTCCTGGGGAAGGCACCCTGGGGTGACAGGCCAGGACACCGACCTGACCCCTCAGAGGAGGGCACAGGACCCCGGAGGCTGGATGTCTTTGGTCTTAGAAGCCTAAACATGAAATCAAGAATCTCAAATAGGAGGCCAGTGGCCATTGTGGGGAATAAGCCCGGAAGGACTGAATTTTGTCACAACAGTGTATGCGTGTATGGTGGGTGTGTGCCTGTGTGGGATGTGTGTGTGGGTTTGTGAGTGTCTGAAAGGGTATGGAGGTTTTGTGTGTGGAGAGTATGTTTCTGTGGAAAGTGGCCGTGTGGGGTATGTGCCTGTGAACCCATGTTTCTGTGGGGGTCATGGGTGTGTGGGGGGTTACGTATGGACTGTATGTGCATCTGAGGGTGCAACTGTGTCCAGGAGGCACACACAGGAGTGTTTGTGGTATACAGGGTGGCTCCAGCATTTGGTTGGGGGTAGGTAGGAGTCTGTGGGGTGTGAGCTGACCGTGGGGCATCTGTGGAGACGCTGGTGCTGCAGTGGGGTGCGTGTGTGTATCGGAGAAGGTGGTACCCAGCTCTGTGCTGCCCAGGCCGGGCTGAATGGCCTGTACCCCTGTCTATACCCCCGTTGTCCTGAGCACAGCCCCCCAGTAACTGTTTGAGAGAGTGACAAGGTGGTTGTCTTCTGCACCTGGCTTGGCCATGGGAGAGGAGAGGCGTCTGGTTCGGGGGGGCATCCCTCCCAAGGTGTGGAGCTTTAGGCCGACGGGACTGCAGCCGGGTATCTTCCGCCTTCACCCGACCACCAGCAAGGCCTCGGTGTTCTGGGAGGCGTTTGTCTTTCTCCTGTGCTGTGTGCATCAGAAATCCCTTCAGGAGGCGCTTTCGGAACTTCTCAGAACATGAATGTCTTAGCCGCTCTGTCGTTCCTGCTTTCGTCTGCTACGCACTCACGGCCCTGTGGCCGGGTGTGCGGGGCGTCCTCCTCCTCCGCTCGGCGTTCGTGGCTCACTCAGCCGCAGTCACGTTGGCCCCTTTGTGACTCTCACACGCGCTTCCCTTTCCTCACCGAGCCACCCCCGGTCTCCAATTGCCTGTTATTTCTGAATGTTTCAGTTCTGTGACTAACTTCGCGCAACTCGCTTTTGAACGTCTGCCATTGCTCATAGCTGTCCAGGCCGGGCTCTCGTGCCTGGTCAAAAGCTGCGGGTTATCGGGGTGCCCTGTGGGAGATTCAGGAGTGTGCGGGCCCCCCCTGCACAGCTCCCCACGTTTTGGAACTGTCTTGGCCACAGATGAGCAGGTCAGTTGTCCCACAGCTCGGTCAGCTGTGTGTGGACACATTCTCCCCGGGGCTTATTTACCTCTTTGACTGCCAGCCCCAGGACCTCTGAGTGTGGTTGGGCAGCTTGGTCACTGCACAAGGGCCCCTGGCCCAGGAACACCACCAGCCTGTGGTCCCGCCCCTGAATGGGGAGCCGCAGCTCAGGGCTGCCCACCCGGGGCGAGCGGGTGGGGAGGCCCTGTGGCAACCCCGACGGGGAACGCTGAACGTGGGCCCCGTCCGTTTCCATCACATCTTCAATCACCGTATCTCAGACGTTTTTCTTTTGGCGGGTGCTGTGCATTTCTGTCCTCTTCGAATTCATGTGTTGAAGCCCTAACCCCTAGTTGTTGGGAGCTGACTAACAGCTGACCCTTGGCACAGTCGGGACGGAGGAGACGCATCTGAACAGCAGAGGCGACTGTGGCTGGATCTCTTGTGTATCTCTCCTTACACGCTTACTTTTGCTAATAACTGGTGGTGGGGTTTTTAGATACCGGGACTTTACTACTGAAAATTTGCACAGTTCCTATGACATTGCCCGGAATGACTTGCTGACTACAGAACAGAAGTCCCTAACAACCCTAATGCTGCCCACTCCCCCCACCTGCAAAGTTAAGGATTAAATTAAACTGCGGGCAGACCAGCTGCCGGAACGCTGGAGGAAGCTGTTGCTGGGAATGCCCCCTGAGCCGTCACCACTTGAAGGCTCAAGATTTATTAGAGCCACTACCCCTCCCATACCCTGGACAGGAGTGTGTATTATTAAGACCAGGTGAATAGAGAAGGTAGGAGTTTTAGTTAAATATAATGATCTGAGTACATGAGAGCGAATACAAAGAAGAGCCCCCCTCAAGATAAATAGTCAAAAGACTTAGGCTAAAAACTGTTAATCTAACTCAGACTATTCAACCTCAAAGAACAAGGACTAACTTTTATACAAACTTTCAAATCATTCCTTGTACCCTTTTTAATTTAGAACAATCCCTAGGACCTTAATAAATATCTAGTTATTAATTAGTACCTGAAAGTTTGTGCCTGACACTGTTCTTAGCTATCTGATTGGTAACCCTCTTGATCAAAACAACCTTTTGTTCAGCATATTGAAATCTGAAATGTTCTGTACTTTTTCCGATCGCTTATGTATTAGCTTTTTCCGCCTTGATGATCGCGCCATGCACCTGTTTCTCCCAATAATTGTATAACCCTCCCTATAAAAATAAAAGAAAAATTCGCCCTGGCTGGTGTAGCTCAGTGGATTGAGCGCGGGCTGAGAACCAAAGGGTCCCGGTTCAATTCCCAGTCGGGGCACATGCCTGGGTGCAGGCCAGGTCCCCAGTGAGGGCCACGTGAGAGGCAACCATACATTGCTGTTTCTCTCTCTCTCTTTCTCCCTTCCCCTCTCTCTAAAAATAAATAAAAGCTTAAAAGAAAAATTCTTTCTGTGAGTCAGTCAGATCCAAGAAGCCTGCTGTCCTCTGGCATTCCACTGAGGGTGTCTGACTCTGTTTCGTTTTGCCGAACCGTCCCTCCTTCGGGGACCCTGAGACCCGCCAAGGCTGGACCCCAGCACCTAGTAACTCAAAATGTGGCTGTCTTAGCAGACAGGGCCTTTAAGGAGGTGACTAAGGTACAGTGAGGGCGGTGGGGTGGGCCCCGATCCTGTGTGACGAAGGTCCTTGTAAGAGGAGGTGGTTAGGACCCAGACACACACAGAGGGACGGCCACTGTCTTGAGCCGTGTTTCTCCCGGCCCCACGTCCCCTGATGTGGACTTGACTCCCTTCCCCTCGGGGGGTCCTGTGTGACAGCCCCACCCCACCCCGTGCCCTCAGCCCCCCTCTTGTGCCTCCCACCAGGCATGATGATCTGAAGGAGATGCTGGACACCAACAAGGATTCCCTCAAGCTGGAGGCCATGAAGAGGATTGTGGCGGTGAGCGGGGGAAGGAGGGGACATTCCCCGCGGAGGGGCCTGGGGTCAAACAGCAGCTCTCCTTGTCCCCGGTGGACCATCCCCGATTAAGTGCTAGCCCTCCCCCTTCCCCTTCTCCCCCAACCTTGACCCCACCACCCAGATGATCGCCCGGGGAAAGAACGCCTCGGACCTGTTTCCCGCCGTGGTGAAGAACGTGGCCTGTAAGAACATAGAGGTGAGCACTCCCCAGCGAGGGCCTCGCATGCCCACCTCCACCAGGAGGAAGCCCGAGCTGGTCGGAGGTGAGGAGCAAACCGCCCAGCCCCTGGGCGCCCACCCTGGTCCTGTCCACATGTCCCTGATCTAGACGTGGAGCAGAGAGAGGGCGGGTCCGCTGGCGATGCTCGTCCCCGTGGGAGGGACTTGTCCCCGGGGACCACAGCCGCTGGGGTGGTGACATCCCAAGGGTGGGAGTGCTGGCCCCTGCTGGCAGCCTGCTCCCCCCAGGTGAAGAAGCTGGTCTACGTGTACCTGGTGCGCTACGCTGAGGAGCAGCAAGACCTGGCCCTGCTGTCCATCTCCACCTTCCAGCGGGGCCTGAAGGTCAGTGGTCACCAGAGGCCTCCTTGGGGCCCGGGCCTCACGGGTGCTGTGTGGGAGGTGTGGGCCCAGGGGCAGGCCTGGGCTCTGAGACCCTTTCCCAGCTGCGAGTCCACGGAGGGATGAGGTGGGTGTCCGGAGACTGTGTCTCTTCTCTTGTGAGCAAGAAGCCGGGCTAATGGCCGCCTCAGATAGGACCCCACCGGCCCTCACCCCCACTGGGGTGAAGGAGCAGTGACCCACAGCCTGGCGGACGGAGGTCAAGCTCTGTAAGGTGATTCTGTGACCTGGTTCCTCCGCTCGGCTGTCAGAGCCGTGGCACCGGGGGGCTCCCCTAGTCGGTGTCTGTAGGGAGCCCTGACTTTGGAAGCTTTTTGCCTGGAACTGGGTAAGGAGGACAAAGGTTTACTGAAACAAACGAGCCCCCCCAGAGGTTGGGTTCAAAGGTGAGCACAGGACCTCCCGTTTTCTGTAAGTTCAACACAGGCGGTGATTCCTCTAGAGCTGGCACAAACTCTTGTTCTGTTCGGCCTTGCCTCGGACGCGCAGACCTGGATCCCTCTGTCCTGGGGACCTGCTCTTTGAGGCAGATCGGGGGTCTGGACGCACCGAGGGAAGGGCCTCGGGAGGCGTCGAGTCCTCAGACACAGTCTGCCTGTCTGGCAGGGCGGGGCGGGGGCAAGGGCGCTGGCACATTGTGCTGGGTTATTTTTTTAAAGTCAGAACCAAAGGGTCTATCTCAGGTTGGTGAATAATCTTTCAGCTCAAATCAGGGTCAAATCATCTTATA
>PVJI01024113.1:0-22482 GCA_004026765.1 Micronycteris hirsuta
TTTGGGAAATAATCATGTTTTCTGCTCCGGTCAGCTTGGCTTCAGGTCCTCAGTGGTCTGATTGAAAAGGCTTTTGAGAACTGTATTCACATATTAGTCTAATGGACACACCAGACGGTGGCTTCCCAGGGCAGGGCTGCTGTTATGTATCCCTGTTCTCTCTGGGCATAACTTACCACTGGGGAACATCTGCATTATCTAATTTATCCCTTTGAAGCATTTCATTTTTGTTGGTTGCTCTTTAAAGGTCATTACCAAATAAACATGGAACGAAAGGTCACAGCACCCAGAGGAAAAATCACCATGAAGCTGCTTTGGCCCTGTTCAAGTTCAACACCAATCTCCTCATGGGCAGAGCCTGTTCTTGGGGCAGCTAATAGTGCTGCCTTTTGCTAGCCGCTCTAGATTTGGAGATGGGGTTAGCACTTAGATGACAACAAGTACAACTCATTGCAAGTCCTTATTTATGGACATGCAGGCTAAGATGTCGGGGTAGGAGGTGGGGATTAAGTCATTTCTAGAGGTTACCATGGAATTAGTACAAGTTCTGGGTGGCACTGCGGAGCTATGCGTTCCTGCCCCAGATGAACTGGATGCTTAGAGACAGGAAGATGGAACTGTGGATTTGCTGAGCAGAATTTTGGAAGAACATACAGAAGGGAGATTATGTATGCAACAGACTAGGGGTGCTTACCTTTGTCTGTGTTTTTAAATAGTCAAGAAGGAAAACACTTCGATAAGGTACGACATGAGTAGAATCAGTAAGACTGCACAGGCTGAAGCTTTGGGCCACAGGGAGGGCAGGCGGGGCTGACCCGACCGGAACTTGTGAGCACTTGGAGAGGGTGTTGGCTCAGCTGTACTGTACTCCTAGGGGAACAGCCGGGTGGTGAGGAGCTTGGGCATGGTCGCTGGGAAGAACAGCTAGAAAAACCCGTATTTAAGGTTTGAAGAGGTAACAGGAAAAATATGTAGCTGGCTCCATAGGCAAAGCTGAGACTACTGGGTAGAAATTCTCTGGGGGAAGATGCAACTGTTGCTAGATTGGTAGTAGGGTCCCTGTCCCAGGTAGGGGTCCAGAGGCCACATCTCCATTTCAAGGGAAATTGTGACACACCCCCAACTCAGCAGAGACCGCTGATTGGTTCAGCCAATTGTCGTTGCTCAGGCCGTGGTTCTTCGCTGGGTGTCTCCGCCCTGGCGCACTAAAGGACCTGTGGCCTTTCCATCCCCAACAGAGTCCCTGGGGCAGTTATTCCCAGTTACATAACCTTGCGAACTGAGATGTATCCTAGACACTCTGGTGGCTTGTGTGGGGTATGCCTCAGTCTCTTTATCTGTAAAGTGGGCACAGTGTCAGTAACTAGCTTCATAGGTTGTTGTAAAGACGAAATGAGTTCTGGCAGGTAAAGTATTTAGAATGGCATGGGGCACATGGGAAACTGTTAGCTATTGTGTAATTTATTAAAGTCCCCGACACAGTCCTGTTGCACACCCACAGCCCTCTCCAACCCCGTCCCCAACCTGAGCAGTTGAGAATCTCCAGGCTAAGCTAGAAGGAGATCTCTGACCAGTGAATTCATTGGTGAGTTCAGCAAATCCTTGTCTTTAGGTGCTGGCATGAGAAGGCTGAACAGCACTGGCGTGGTCTGTGTGCTATGGAGCGTATGTTCTCATAGGGAAGACACAGTCGAATCAATCGCAAAACAACACCCACCCCTCTAACCTCCCCAAACCGAAAACAAATACCGTAACTGGTGCACGTTATTTAAGTTCCCGCAGGCTGATCCCAAGGTCCACAGCCCTATCCATGGCCCCTTTGTTCAATGACTATTTAAGGACCGCCCCTAAGTGTTTAAAACTCCTCATGTACAGTGCCGTGTGAGGAGTCACCGTACCTTCTCGGTGCCTCGGGTTCCTAAGGTCTGTCCTTGCCGCTGAACTTCCAGTTCCTGGGGCCCGGCCAGGGAATAGGGGCTACGGGCTCTCCGGGCGGGGCTTGCTTCAGACAACTGCTGCTCCCTGAGACATGTCATCCCCCAGGCTCCTGTCCCTCTAGGTCGTCTTTATCTGGCTATAAAGCAATTATTTAAGCCTCTAGTGAGTTCCTGTTGGATCATCGAGGGACCTCAGAGCTCAGACAGGCCTTAAAAGAGAAATCTGGTTGAAAGATCCACAGGCCGATGGTTGGGAGCATAGATGTTACCGGACCTGCCTGTCAGGCTGATGTGCTGACTGTCCTCTCTGGTTTCTTGACTTACTTGAGAACTCTGGAGTCCTGGCTACTACACAGGGGCTTGCAGGCCCTCACCGATACCCTGACCCAGCTCATTTTCGGGAGTCAAAGTTAGCCCCTGCCAGCTGTGGGCAGCTGTGGTCCAGGTGTCCAACTTCCTTAGCCTGGCAGCTTACCCCATTCTTCTTACGGATACTCTACAATTGGAAGAAAACGCCGACTAGTTGGCAGGAATTCAGAGGAAAGCCACAATGATGCCGAGAAGACTGGAAATGGAGCCGATGGTGAGTTCCGAGGAAGAGCCTGGAGGAGGAAAACAAAGCTGAGGGAAGGCCCATTAATCATCGTTGAGCACAGAACACATTATTGTGTGGAAAATAGTGACTAATTGCGGTCTAGCCTTGCTGAAGAAAGCGTTTCAACTGTGTCACGAGAGATTTCGGTTCGACCCAGCCCGTCGGAGAGCAGACCACGGCACGCCATTGGCTCTGAGATGCCATCAGCCCGAGGACGCACCGTTGTTTTGTGAACGGTCAAGAAAGACAACGACAAGCAGGCTGCCCCAGACTGTGTGACCTGCTTGTCCTCTCCCGTGCTCCAGGACCATCTGTCTCCTCGGGGCCGAAAGAGACCCCCTCTGCTTCTTTCCGGCCCTGCTGTGAGTTTTCTGCCCGTGCTTTCCCTGTGGGAGTGTGAGCAAGCGCGAGGGCTGCTTCCCGCCCACCACCTCGCGGGTGGCAGTTGTGACATTGCGGGATGAATCACATTTCTGAGATGCCAGCGTAGGGGCAGGGTGCTGGCTCCTGCATCTCTGCACCAACAAGATATTGTACTGACTCTTCTCTACATGCCTGGAGTGAGAGTGGCTCTGCGGCCGCTGGGCCGCAAACAGCACTGGGACAGAGGGGGACGGAACAGCTGGTTTGGACTTATGCCTCCTGTTACCAGGGCCGAGGAGTGAGCCAGCTGGTTTCTTTTGGTGGTTCTGACAGCAACTACCCAGTCTCTTTTATTTATTTTTTTAAAATGCTGTTAGAAACCCTCCAGTACCATTCAGCCCGGCACTCCAATAAAAGGGGAAAAGACCTTCCTTGTGCTCTGCTGGTTAAATAACACAGAGCAGCTGTGAGTGGAGGGGCAGGTGGTCGGAGCTTATGGCAGAGGGGCTGTTTGTCTTCGTTAATGTCATCTGCAGAAAAGCGTCACCTTAGACATGAGGTGGCCCTTAGGTCACCCAGATGGCTCTCTCCGGCAGCCTGCAGGGATCGGCTTGGCCTAGTTTCCAAAACTTTAATGAACTCCCCGGCAGGAAGGAGCGCCCTAATGTCTCCCCATGGTCCCTGCTGCTTTAAGAGTGTCTCTTCTTTGTCTGAGATGGTGGTTCTCAACTGGGGGCTATTTTCCCCACGGGAGGCACTGGGCAGGGTCTGGAGACATTACTGGTTGTCACAGCTTGGTGGGGGGGGGTGACTGGCATCTAGTGGGGGGAGGCCAGGGGTGCTGCTCAGTAAGCATCCTGTCATGCATGGGACAGCGTCCCCCTCCCCCCAACAATAAAGAATGATCCAGGACAAAGTGTCAGCAGTGCCGAGGCTGAGAAATGCTAATGAACAAAGCAGCCACCGAATCCAAGATGTTGTTCTGGACTGTTGCATTCTCTTCCCTGAGATCTGGAGAGGAAAAGGAAGAGGAAATGAAATGCTCTCTAGGCAGAATGCGCCACAGCCTTTTTGCAGTGAGTTGCTGTAATTGCTAATAAAAAGCTATAATCCACTAGGCACTTCTGGATGGTTTCCCTGATCTCGAAACAGTAAAGGAAATAGCACATGCACAGACTCAGACTGCTGAAGGAACAGATTTTATCCCCAAATCCTGTTCTCACATTTGATTGTGTACAGGAACAGCTGCAGGGTCTGGTTAAATGCAGGTTCTGGTTCGTGAGGCCTGAGATTTTGCATCTCTCCTAGGCTCATCACCTGGGGGCTGCCCGGGGGGTGCTCGTGCCCTGACCTGTGGGATTCCCAAGCCTGCGGAGGGACGGAGGGATGGGTTACGGCTCCTGTTAGTCATTTAAATGTGGATGATGGGAAAACCCTTTGCAAAGCTCTGTGCATGAGTGGTCAGCTTTTCTTCACCTGTGTGGTGGGATGTGGAGTGACCAGCTCATCTGGGTTTCCCAGAACTGTTCCAATTGAAAGCTAAACTCCTGTGTCCAGGAAACTCCTCAATCTTTTGAAACCAGGGTGGTTGATCATGCTACGAGCCCTGCCATATCTCCTGGGGAAAGGCATGGCTGGACCTTTCAACCTTCCTTTAATGTGGAAAGCTCTGAGTCCCTCCTTTGAGGAAGGTTCTAAGGAGCCCGATTGCATTGGGGACTCAAAGAAGGCCTTTTAGTTTGTTATTTTGTTTCTCTCCTATTCTGAGAGTAGAAGTAGATATGAAGTCAGCAAACCTCACTGCCTAATACTGGGACACATTTTCTGTGATCAGATGGATTGTGTTTCTCATCCTTTAGCTGTGACTAGTATTCTTCACCAAAAGGTCCCTCAGCCTCTCATCCCTGCTCCCCTCTGACCCCAGATTCTTCCCCGCCCTTCAAGCAGGCCAGGCCCCTACTCTGAAACCTTCAGTATTTCCTCACCCATGTAGTTCTCGACATTTCTGCCCTGAAGGAAATAATTTCTGTAGTTGGTAGACAAACTGTGTGAGATATTGCCACACTCTTAAGTAACTTGTGTTCTCAGTGGGTGACAAATACGCACGAATTTTCTTTAAAAAGCCCGAGATTTTATAGAATAAAGGGTCGCGCGCTAGATATAAGGTCTGTGTTGATGTGGATTTGCAGACGAATCAGGGTAGAACCAGTAAGCACATTGTCTAAGCCCTTTCCGATATGGCTTGACCCATGTCCGTGTGGTTGGCCAAATATTCCTGGTTAATTCCTGCCCCTGGGCCTTTGCTTAAACTGGTCTCCCTATCGAGAATGCCTTCTCCCTTCCTCTCTGCCCTCCTGTCCCCTTCACTCCTCCATAGTGCTCTCACGTTTAATCCAAGCGGCCCTGGTTTCCAACCGAGTAGTCACCCATCTGGCCCAACAAGGGTTCAAAGATGGGGAAGTCACTTGGAGAGAAGGGAATGAATAAGCACTTTAGGGGGAGACCATCTTAGGGGTGAGCTCCTCCCCAAGCCCCCTCCCAGCCTAGTTACCTCAAGTCTCATTAGCCTCCTGGGGCAGCAGCTGCACTGAATTCTTTGGTTAATTTTGCGTTTTGGGTTTTTTTTTTTGGTAAGATCATGTTCTAGAAGTCTTGTCTGGGAGTGTGTCCTGTGAGAATTGAGTCTCAGGTCCCTACTCATTTATTAAAAAATATTCATTAAATGTCTTCTCCAGTCACCAGCGGGAAAGCACACATTCGCTCTAATTCCCTTTAGGCTGAAAAACCTTGTTGATATATGGGTTGGAACAGCAATGGACACAGGTTGGGAGCTATTCACATAGTTAACCGATGGCTATATTTACATTATTGTTTTCCTGGTTTCTCAAAGCCAAGGACTGCATGTTTCTCTTATTTGTTACTCCCTGCAGCTGTAATTCCCAGCTTCCCAGCTTGGACTCGCTGGGCTTGGAGGGACTGCTTGGTATTGTGTTAATCAATTATTACAATTTCCAAGAGCTGAGTGAGGCAAAGGCAAATTAAAACCCAATTTCCTCGCTTTGGGCTGGAGTCTCTCAGTTCTGTAGCCCTGGCATCTCATGTTGATTGGAAGCTCTGACTGGTAGTTATATGAGTGTGCCTTTGGCAAATGAAAAATGGGGAAACAAATTAATTCTTGCTTAACATAGTTTCTTTGAAAAAACTCTTTCAAACTATTTTTTTTGGGGGGTGAGGTTAGAGAAATAATATTCGGTGGCTTACAGTTAGCATGGAGATGATTACTTATTAGATAATCTATGCTTCTTTAAAAAAAAGATTTTATTTATTTATTTTTAGAGAGGGGAAAGGAGGGAGAAAGAGGAGGAGAGAAACATCAATTTGTAGTTGCCTCTGGAGCACCCCCCACTGGGGACCTGGCCTGCAACCCCAGCATGTGCCCTGACTGGGAATCGAACTGGCAACCCTTTGGTTCTCAATCCACTGAGCCACACCAGTCAGGGCAGATAATCGATGCTTCCTAAAATGAATACAAAGTAGATTTTGGTATTAACAAATCATAGTGCCATGGTATCAACAAATCATAGTACTTCCCCACTATGGCTGTAGAAGATTCCAGAAGAACGAGGCATAGCCCTCTCAACCCCAGTAGCAGGCACCCCAGGAGACAACATTTTAAAGTCTAGTTGCCATGTATCCCCACTGATGGCAGCTGGGTTGGGGTCAAGGGCCCTGTATGTGGCCCCACTTTTTTATAACTTTTTGGTTCTGGTGGGAGCAGAAAAGGAGCCTTAGACTTGAATACTTTGCTGTGAACTTGTAGTTCCCTGGAAGTCCCTGGGGAACATTTGAGATGGCCAGAGGGACCGGGTCTCTGGGAGGTGGCGGGAGCCCGCATATCCGTGGGCTTCTCAACAATCATAGGTTCTGTCCAAGCCAAGACCCCGCCAACCATCTGTCCGTGGAACTGGAAGGCAGTGTGACAGGCAATCCCCAGGGGCTCCTGGAGGAGCATTTGGGAGTGGGAGTAAGGGAGGGACTTTCCTCAGTCCTTTGGTTCTCATTACTGGGAGACTCTACCTCGTTCTGCAGCTGCCTGTGGAAGAGCTAATGAGGTGAAGAAAATTCTGAGGACATGATTGATTAAAACAAACCGTGGAAAATTTCAAGGGGACTTGGCTTTCTAAAGAGCTGGGTATTTTAAACTTCCAGGTGGCTTTGGATATAAGCACAGAGAGTCTCTTTTATTAATTGAGAGTCTCAGGATGAGAATCAGGAATTTCCCTACTGACTTGAGGGTCTTATTGTTTAAGTGAGCCTTGTGTTCTGTGTTCACCTTTTACAGACCTCATTAACATATTTTGTAAATTGTGAAAGGGATGTAATACTATAGAAAGGGGAAAAAACTACACTTGCATCACCCAATGTCCCGACGACTTTAATTTGTATGAACCCCCTTCCATCCATTACCTGCATTTTTACCATTGTGATGACAAATGCCATATCATTTTGTATATTGCTTTTCTCACAAAATATGGTATCATAAATATTCCCTACGCTGCTACGGGATTATCATTTGACTCTCTGCGTTTATGTTCTGTAATTTGTTGAACTATCCTCTTGTGTCACATCCGAGTGATCAATATCTCCCCCCGCCCATATGTTAAATAGTTCTATTAGGCATGTTCCTGGGAAATCAGCCTGATGAGCCAACCCCATTAGCCAAAACAGAGGGCACCGCGCAATTTGGGGACTCCATCATTCCGTTAAATTAGATCAATGATTTTTCGAGTGCCTTTCATGTGGCAGGCTGTCTGTGTTATTATCTCTCGCAGGTCCCCACTGAGGGCTCCTGACCATGCAGAAAGATGACAAAGCCTCACCAATTACGATGACATTAAAGGTCAGTGTGAATCTGTGCAGTCTCAATGACATATTATTTGAAAATAGCTGTAGATTTGTCATGAGAATCACTGTAGTGTTCACACTTCTTGTTTTCGGGATATGGAACGGGAACCTCCGTGGTTTGTTAGCGGGGATGCCTGGGAAGTACTTGGAACATTTATATGAGCGTTGGCACTCTGGCCCATTCCCTGTAGTCTTGCTTGCCATAATCATTTTCATGGTTGAGATGGAAACAGCTATGACTTAGGATGATTGGGACTCTCAAATGTGTGAAATGTGGGAGAAAGGGGGCCGACGGGAGATGTGGGTGCCAGCCCCGCTCGGGTTCCACCAGCTGTGCCTCTAGGCATGTGCGGCCAGCTGTGAAGCCTTGGACCAGAAGCTTTGGGAGGTTCTTTCCAGCACTCCATTTGATGGCGTAATCGGCAGTCACCTTCGGCCCTGTTTTCGTTAAGGCTGCCTAACAAAATACCACAGAAAGGGCGACTTAAATAACAGAAATTTATTCTCTCCCAGTTCTGGAGGGCAGGTGTTGGCAGGGTTGGTTCCTTCTGAGGGCCACGGGGGAATGGTCTGTCCAGGCCTCTCTCCGTGGCATGTAGGTGGCTGTCTTTTCCCCGTGTCTCTTCGTATCGCCTTCCTTCTATGTTCAAATTTCCTTTTTATTTAAGGGCACCAGTCGCACTGGGTTGGAGTCAACCCTAGTAACTTCACCTTCACTTGTTTACCTCTACAAAGACACTGTCTACAAAGAAGGTCACATTCTGACATGTGAATTTTGTGGGGGACACAATTTAATCCATAAGCTGAATTAGGAGGCATGGTTGCCTCCCCATTTGGTTGAGATAGTTCCCAGTAGCACGGAGAGGTGGCTTCCTCCCTCCCTCTCTCTTCCTTCTTTCTTTCCTTCCTGCCCTCCTTCCCTTCTCCCCTCCCTCCATACTTCCTCTCTCTCTTTCTTAAATTAAGAATACAGAAGAACTCTTTAAATACAACAGAAAATGGTTTTCTCTCACAGGTCTGGGGGCCAGAAGTCTCAACATCCAAAATCAAGATGTTGGCAGGGCCACACTCTCTGAAGGCTCTAGAGGGGAATCCTTCTCTGTCTCTCCCACCTTCTGGGGGCTCCACACATTCCTTGGCTTGTGGCCGCATCGCTCTGTCTCTGCCTCTGTCTTCACATGGCCTTCTGCTCTGTGTTCTGCCTTCTCCGCTTCTGTCTCTCATAAGTAGTGCATACGTCATAGGATTTAGAAACCATCTGGTTAATTCAGAGTGACCTCATCTTGAGATCTTCACTCAGATCTGTAAAGACCCTTTTCCCAAATAAGGACACATTCACAGGTGTCAAGGGTTAGGATTTGAACATATCTTTTTGGGGGGGCTGTCATTCAATGCACTACACAGAGCTTCTCAGATGACCTCACACAGCAGCTACCCATTTCCAGCCCTGGCCTTATCCCCCAGCTCAGTCTGACGGGGTTTGGTCCGCTCTTCTTTCTGACTATAGACGGTTGAGGGACCACCTCCATACCTTCTTCTCTTCTGTTCTTGAGGGATCTTCCCTCCCCACCACCTGGTCCTCTGTGGGCTCCTGGGGAGAAGAATAAAGCTTGTGGCAATCCTGCCTGCTTCCCTGTTCCCTGGGGCCTCTTAGGATCCTTATAGGCCTCTAAAGAACTGCTTTTAGAGCACTCACCCCATATTGCACCAAGCACATTAGAGCACTCCCTCACTCCACATTAAGTCTTTTTTCCCCCTCATAAAAATAATCAGGTTTCTACAATTTTGCTTTTGAAATTATTTGGCTCTAAGCTTGTTTAATTTATGATTGGCTGTAATTTTTTTTTAGCTAGTATACATACTTACAAGTTCTCCTGAAGTGAGAAAAACTAAGCTTCAGATTGTTTTTCGAATGTAATTAAATTTTTATGAATACTAAAGTCAACAATTAACAAGGTTTTATATGCGTTCAGTGAAACATTTATTAATTTATATTTCTACAATTTTTTTAAGCCCAAGTTTCAATATGTTTATTTTTTCAATTCTTAACCACTTCCTAGGCTCTTGGAAAAGCTGGGACCCCAGATACTGGTTCACTAGTTTCTGATTGCTGAGAGGGCCCTGCTTTCTTCCTTGCCTACTTGCTCCTTCCCACTAGAAACTGGAGTTTCTCCTTCCCAAATCTTAGGCTCTCCTAGCAGGGTGCCTGCTGCATCCCTCTCTGGGCTGGGTTGGATCAGGACTTTGGGCTCCATTCCTGGTCTCACCTACACTTTCCCTCCATCCTGACCATCCTAGTTCTGAATCTCTCGGTGGACTTTTTTGCTGAATAACCACCCCTGGCCTTGTCTGGCCCTGCCACTCCATTCTCAGTGACAGAGCTGGCCTCACATGACCTGTAGAGTCCCAGAAGGCCCTTGCTCAGAAAGGCTCTATGCTTAGTTTGATGCTCTGTTGTCACCGTCTTGGGATTCCGAAAAGTTTTATTTCTGAACTAGTGTTTTGTAAGCAAAGTTTGATGAGACAATGGAGTCTGTAGTGAGCACATCCTGTGTGACTCACAAAATAAAGGATAAAGCTTTATATTTCTGTATTTTCTTTTTTTAAAAATTTATTTATTAGAGAGGGGGAAGGGAAGGAGAAAGAGAGGGAGAGAAACATCAATGTGTGGTTGCCTCTCACGTGCCCCCTACTGGGGACCTGGCCTGCAACCCAGGCATGTGCCCTGCCTGGGAATTGAACCAGCAATACTTTGGTTTGCAGGCTGGTGCTCAATCCACTGAGCCACACAAGCCAGGGCTACTTTTGTATTTTCAATGGCACTTTTTTCCTGCCTTTTGAATAAGGGACCTCCCACTTTCATTTAACACTAGCAAATTATGTAGCTGGTCCTGCCTGTCAATGACAGTGGACAAGGACCAAGGGTGGGTCTGTCTTGGTTGTTCTTAGCATTGTTGGAGAAAGGTGTCTGAAATGTGATGCTTCCAGGCAAAAGGAAGAGAATTGGTTTCCTATTGCTGCTATAAAAAATTATCATGAATGTATCTTACATTTCCAGATGTCAGAAGTGCTAAAATCAAGTGCTGAAGTTGGCAAGGCTGCATGTTCTTTTTGCAGGTTCTAGGGGAAAGTCCAAGTCCTCGCCTTGTCCAGTTTCTAGAAGCTGCCTGCATTCCTTGGCTTGTGGCTGCATCGCTCTGACCCATGTTCATGGTCACATCTCTTTCTCTTATTCTGATGTTGCTGCCTCCCTCTTTTCCCTTTTGAGGACCTTTGTGATTACAGTGGGCCAGCCCAGATAATCCAGGATAATCTTTCCAGCTCAAGATCTTTAACTTAACCACACCAGCTGAGACCCCTTTGCTGTGTAAGGTACCTATTCACAGGTTTCAGGGATCAGGGCATGGACATCTTCGTGGGGGGCAATATTCTGGCCACTAGACATAGCTATTTGTTTTCCAGCTTAAATCTTTAAATACCACCCAGGGTACATCAGGTTTTGGGGGTTCTGAAGCTTATACAATTTTAACGGTCTTTCAAAAAATTAGAAATTTTGTTATTAAAGTAAATATTACTTTAGAATGAAAAAGAAGTAAGAAGATACTAGAATGAGGTCCTTTTCTTCTGAGGCCTCTTTTGGCAGTTATCAGCAATGATGACAAGCATCCTGGCCCCCTCCCCACCTAGAACACTCGCCACTCCCAGCAACCCCCTCGCAGGCGAGGCCCTGAAGAGGCCACATTGATTGGTCAACTGCCTGTCTAGCCACCAAAAGGAGGGGGTTATCTCCTGTTGATTTGTCCTCACTGGCTGGAGCCAGCAGTGGAAGACATGGGCGTTTCTTGATGAATGAGAGAAGGAAAGAAGGAATTGAAAAGTATACAACAGTTTTCATGATAAACTTTCATTTATAACGCAGTCAATGCAGTGCCCGGTGTGTCGAGACCAGAAGCATGGTGAGGACACAGGTTGTGTCTGTCTCACTTAGTGGTGTGGATCCAGTGCCTCAAACATGCCTGTCACCTGGTAGGTACGCAGTAAACGTTTGCAGAATGATCGAATGGATCAACAGATCATTCGTGTGATCCATATAGCTATGGAGGAACAGGCTCAGAGTAGAACTTATTTATTCAGCGATTCGCCTTCATGAACTTAGCAAAATGGCCTTCATAGAATTACTTATGAGATGCTAGAACACGTGTTTGAAACACACGTGGAAAATTTGGAAAACTGGTTGATGCCGATTATCATCTCAGAGGCAGGCATGATTTCAATTTAATTAGTGGTGGTTTTTTCCTAGCAATTCCATAGCTTACTAAGCTGGCACTTGAATAAGAGATTCACATTTTAAATACCTGTCACGGTGCTGCAAACTTCTCTCCCAACACTAGGTTTTTACGAAGTCAGTAGAACCTGTGCTTTTGTGCCCCAGCTTGACCTCAGCGGTTCTGGTTCAGGATCAAACATTTAGACAGAGGCGAGAAGCGACCTGATTGCTGGCTCACTGTCTTCCTCGAGCCCCTGAGGGCAGCTCTTCCCTGTACCAGGCACGGAAAAGTGGCATCAAGTTGCTCTTGGCTCCTTTGGATGGTGCTTAGCAATGTTCTCTTTTTTTTTCTTTTCATATTTATTTTTTACAAAAAATTCAGAATGGATCAAAAAGAATAATCAAGGATACCGCCGGGCCAGCCTGTGTGTACAGGGGATCCTTCAACGAGGAATGTCCTTTTCATCAGTGACATTGGGGAGCGAATGTCGAGGGCAACCAGATCTGTTCTACCTGTTGGGGAGTCCCTGCCAAAGCCCTCCCAGGCATTTCCATTTAGGAAGCCCTGTGATGTCACAGTGTCTGGATGACGTCATCAGAAACCTTAATAATCAAGACCCCAAAGGGTAGAGGAAGTCGAGCACCTGGGAGGTTGGATTGTGCGAATATTGGTGTACCGATTGTGTGAATGTTGGTGCACCAATTGTGTGAATGTTGGTGCACTGATTGTGCGAATGTTGGTGCACCGATTGTGTGAATGTTGGTACACTGATTGTGCAAATGTTGATGCACCGATTGTGCGAATGTTAGTGCATTGATTGTGCAAATGTTGGTGCACCGATTGTGCGAATGTTGGTGCACCGATTGTGTGAATGTTGGTACACCGATTGTGTGAATGTTGGTGCACTGATTGTGCGAATGTTGGTGCACCGATTGTGTGAGTGTTGGTATACTGATTGTGCGAATGTTGATGCACCGATTGTGCGAATGTTGGTGCATTGATTGTGCAAATGTTGGTGCACCGATTGTGTGAATGTTGGTGCACTGATTGTGCTGGGATGTAAAGATGGGCGGGCAATCGGTTCACTTCTTTCTTGCATTTTAGGGCGAATTAAATGCCACCTGGTGCCTTGACTGAGGCCAGATGCTTTGTAAAGGGCATGTTAAATTTTAAAAAGTGATTTTTATAATTACTGCATACTGAGAAGATTGCTTTACGAGATTACAGTAGGGTTATTTAATCTTGGCACTATTGACATCTTGGACCAGGTAATTCTTTGTTGTGTGGGCTGTCCTGGGCATTGTTGGATGGTTAGCTGCGTCTCTGGCCTCTACCCACTAGCACCGTCCCACTTGCCTATTGTCCCCTATGGGACAAAATTGTCCCTGGCTGAGGGCCACTGGATGACTATCAAGTTACAATTGAACTAGTTGGGACAATCTGATCCAATATACAAATACTGTTTTTCTCATAACTCTCAGGAAAGCCTTTGATGTGTAAAGTACAGCCAACAAGTAACATTTTTGTATCTGAGAGACTCTCCTATTCAGTAACTGTTGAACACCTACTATGTGCCTTGTGCTAGGGACACCACATGTGCAAAAGGCAGACAGTACTGTTCTCACAGAATTGCAGGAGAAAGGGACTGAATAAATGAGAATGCCAGATGTCAAGAAGTGCCATGAAGAGAGTGAAGAAGGGCTTGGAAGGTCAACGCTAGAGTGAATGTTCAAGGAAGGCTTTTGCTGAGATCCAAGTGACAAGAAGGATCCATCCAGGTGAAAATCTGGAGACAGACGGTCCAGGCAGAGGTTCTAGGATGTGTTTTAGAGGGAACAGCAAGTGCTAAGGCCCTGAGGCAGGAGTAAGCACGGTGGTCACAGAGAAGGCAGACCAGCCTGGCTGAAGCAGAGTGAGGGAAGGCTACAGTGGTCCAGAGTGAGCACAGCCAGGCCACACAGGGCTTCGTAGATTAAGGGTGGGAGCTTGAGTCCAAGGGCAATGGAGAGCCCTCCAAGGGTTTGCAGTAGCAGACAGATGTGATTGGGCTTTGTATCTTTAAAAAATCACTCTGGTTGTGGTATAGAGAATGGACTGTTGGGGGGATACACAATGGGGAACTGGGAAGATTAATCAGGTGGCCAGGCGGGATGAGGAGTCAGAGCCGTTATTTTGGGCAAAGGCGGCAGCAGAGGGGATGGAGAGAAGTAGATGGATTCTGGGTATATGGGTGGGGGGTACTTAAAAAAATCCCCTAAACAAAACAACAAAACCTCCTTTACATTGCCATAGCACTTCTATATACTGCCTACTGCTTTCACTTCTAGGATCCCATCAGCATATCTGAGTGCCATTTGGAGGGTGGGCAGTTTATCGCCCACACTTTGTTGAGGGAAGGAACTGGCTGCCCCAGGCCCCCGGGCTTATCTCAGTGCTCCTGATGCCTCAGCGGTCAGACTTCAGGGATGGGAAAGAAGTGAGAGACCCGAACGGGTGGGGAGGCAAAGCCACGTGTGTTTAGTGACTCTCCACACAGCAGGGTCCAGCAGAGTGCCTGACATAGAACAAAAGCCTCACGAAACGTCTCTTGAGTGAATGAATGAATGAATGAATGAATGAGAGAGGGTTGAGGGGAACTAATCATTCAGGCTGCCGTGATGGGTACTGGGCTGGGTGTTGGGTGCAGTTACAGTAACCTGAAGAGAGTACCCATTATTATTCCCAGGCTCAGAATGGGGAAACTGAGGCTGGGAGAAGTTGAGGAATTTGTCCAAGAAGAGTCACATGCTAAGCTGGGATTCCTTCTAGGCTGTCAGACTCCAAAGTCTGTACTCAATTGCTGCATTACTTCCTAAGAGAAATGTCATCTGAGAGAGGGAGAGAAGGAGGAAGGGAGAGAGAGAGAGGAGAAGGGGGAGGAGAGGGAGAGGAGAACGCCAATGAGAGAGAATGAGAGGAGCAAAAAGGAGGAGGTCCAGGGCTCATTGGGCTGGATCACTTGGGCCCGGCTCTTATCTCTTCTGTGTCTCTCCCACGCTTTCTAAGAGGAAGCTGCCACCTCTTTGCTCACCCATTCCAATGCTCAGGGGGAGGTGATTCTTCTGGAAAGGGCCACCGTTCTGCTGCCCTGCGGTTCCTTCGCTGAGTGTCTAGATCAGTTCATTTTATGGCCTTTCCATACTTGGGAGGCAGCCCTCCTGCCTGCGAAGCACCCTGCCACCCTTTAGTGAGCCAGGGCTCTGGTCTGTTCTTGCACACTGCGTCCCTCCACCCCTTTCCCAATTTATGGAGGCTGCAGGGCAGGTTGCCTGCTGGGAGAGAATAGGGATGGGCTGGGGGCGAGCTGGAGAGAAGAGCCAGTGCACTTAGCTTTAAGGAAAGCTACATTTTATTATGGTCAGCACTCTGGTACTTCTTACAATAAGGGAATGTGAGAAAGACAGAGGCAGTTTGGGCTGGTGTGTATGTATGTGTGTGTTGGTGGTGGTGGGGTACTGGGAAAGATGGTAGATGGTTCGATTTGCCTCTTGGGCATTGGGTACCCCACTTCAGGGAGTGGTGTGGTTTAAGGGAAGTGACAGGGTCTGCTGATCAGGGTGTTGAGCCCCATGCTGTGAGCACTAAGTATCCCAATACCATCTCTGGAGTCAGCTGGGCCTGGTTTCCCACACCATCCTGTCAACCTGGGGTCACTCCAGAGCCTTCCTGAGCCTCAGTTTCCTTATCTGTGAAATGGATGTCACCATCTGTTCATGCTGCTATAACAAGATCCCACAAACTGGGTAGCTTATATGCAACAGAAACATTTCTTAGGACAGCCCAAACTGACCAAGACAGCTGGTCTGGTGCTCTCCCTGGTCAGACAAGCGCCTGAGGGCAGAGACCACCCTACAGTGAGAATGCCCTCTTCCTGACGCAGTGCATGGATATGGTGCCATTCTCAGCATGGATGACTGGCTTCTGCTGGACAGAAAAGGCCTGCTCCTATAGGATCCTCTGGTCATGGCCACGTGACGATGGGCCGTTTTTCTGCCCCCGTTACCCTCTGGTAGGGTCATCAGATAGAATACAGGATGCCAAGTTAAATCTGAATTTCTGATGAGCCACAAATATGAAAGAGGTTTTAGTATGGAATGTCCTGACTATTGCACAGGACATCCTTACACTAAAAATTATTTGTTGTTTATTTAAAATGTAAATTTAACCAAGCATCTTTTTTAATTTTTGGTTAAATCTAGCCACTGCAGGCTCTGGTCTTTTTTAGAAGGCTCCGAGAGCAAAGTTCTTGACCTGGAGCACTGATTCTCAGAGTGATCCCAGCAACTCCTAGTTCAGAACAGAAAATCTCGGGCCCAGACTTCCAGAACCAGAACCTCTGAGGGTGCTCGCCTTCTGTGTTTTGATATCGCTCCTGGTGAACTTGTTGGGAGCTGTGGTTTGAGGGCCACAGACCTAGAGAATGGATGCTGATGGTGGGAGATCTCAGCTTCCCTACACCCCTACCCCCAGACTCTCTCAAACACATTCTGATCCGCTCCCTCAGGGCATGGGACCCCGCTGTGACAGAAATGATATCAGGGATGTTACATAGTCTCTTTCCTTGGGTTTCTGTGGCTTCAGATAAGACTACCAAGGCTTACACATGCACAACGTCCTTGCCGCTTGGCCCCAGGGCTCTGCTCTACCCGCCCCATCTGTTCCTGAGCCTGCAGAGGCTGTGAACCAGAGAATTTATCTTCCCGGCAGGATCTGCCAGTCACAGCAGGGCGGGGCGGGGCCTGGTGGGCGGAGGGACACGTGTGCGGGGAGGGAAGCAGGAAGTGACTTCGGGAGTGGAGCCGGCGCGCGAGCGGCAGCGGGGGCTGATGGAAGTGGAGTGGGGGCTTGAGAGGGCACCGTAGTGAGTCGGCTTTTCTCTCCTTCAGCATCTTCGGTTGGGCCGAAGGCCCGGGGTCCGGGGCCATCAGGGCCAGAGTGTGGGACTCGGAAGGGCAACATGGAGTTCAGAAGGGAGTGCCCAGGGACTGGAGGGGGTTGGAGGGGAAGCTGGGTGGCATCGGCAGGTGGCTAAGGAGGGAGAATAACACCCCCCCGCCCCCCCGGCTGCCCCACAGCCGCCTCTCCCAGGCAAGCTGGAGGGTGTCGACCTGCCTTCCTTTGTCAGTGATTCGCCAAGATCTTCTTCATTCAGTGCTTCACGGAGGGCGTGTGGTGACCCTGGAGCCCTGGGAGCGAGGTGGTTACAATTCTGGCCGCTCTCTGTCTCCTCCCCCTGGCCCTGGGGGTCAGCAGGACCTCTGGAACTTGACTGGGGATCTGGTTAAGATGCTGCAGGCCCGAGATTGTGCATTTCCAACCAGTGCCAGGTCAGCCGGTCTGCGGACCACTTTGAGTAGCGAGCTACTGGAGAACTTGGACGCATCCGTAGCAGCCCAAGCGCGAATCATTTTTTCTGGGTTCCCCTGGGGGAGCCAGGGCCTATGTGTGCACTTGCCTTAAGTGCTGATTCTGCCCTGCAAGCTTCATCAACATCTTGCAGCTGACTCTTGGAAGCACAGCAACGGGTTTAAAAGGGAGAGAAAAGAAAGAAAACCTGGATCAGCCAGGAGCGCGCACCTGTGGGTGGTGGTGGTGTCTTTGAAGTTCAAGTGAGCAGAGAATTACCCCCTCCCCCCTTGCAGTCTAATCAAGGTTTATGTATCAGCATCCATCTCGCGAGGACGTCTGGGCCCCACTGTGGAAGCTGCTTTTGAGGTGCAGGGGCTGCTGGAGAAAACTCTGTTCTCTGGGGCTCTGCCCTGGCCTTGCCAGTCCCTCACAGGGCAGGAGAATCACCTTCCAAGTTCTGGGTCTCCTCAAAGTTGTTTTAGTTTTAGACTAGGGCTTTCCACTTTAATGGGTATAAGACTGGATAAAATGAAGATTCTGATTCAGCAAGTCTGGGGTGGGGCCTGAGATTCTGCATTTCTAACTGGCTCCCAAGGGGATCAGCGCTGCTGATTCTCAGACCACCCCTTTTAAGACAGCAAAGGGAAGAAACTTCCCCAAGAGGCCTTGGTCTTGCATGGCCAAGGGTAAATGCTGCAACTGTTGGGATGGTGCCCTTGGTCTTCCCCGTGTGCCCCTTTTATGACTCAGGGTGCTCAGCTGTAAATGCACAGGCTTAGAAGAGTGTGTTCCCTCCGACTAGCCCCCACAAACATCCACAAGTTTCCAAAACCAAACCCACTTTGACTTTGACCTTTTGGCAAATGCAAATGGTTTCCTCTTCTGTAGTTGTTAAAAGGCACATTATCAATACTGCTTTTTTGTATTTTTTTTAATGACCTGCCTTGGGTGATAAATACTGAGAGGATGATAGTTGTGTGTCTTTCTTTGTAACTGCTGTTTGAAATTTTATCCACAGGCAGCTAGACATAGAAGGGGGGGTCATGGTCCAGATGTCTGGTTTTAAAAACAAACACAAGCCACTCTACTTAAGGTGACTTAACAAGATGTTGTATGTAAAAGGGTGGTTTTTTTTAAATGATTTTTTCTTTAAAGATTTTTATTTATTTTTAGAAAGGAGAAGGGAGGCAGGAAAACAGGGACAAAAATATCAGTGTGTGGTTGTCTCTCACGTGCGCTCCACTGGGGACCTTGCCCACAACCTAGGCATGTGCCCTGACTGGGAATTGAACCTATGAACCTTTGGTTTGCAGGCCGGCGCTCAACCCACTGAGCCACACCAGTCAGGGCTGATTTTTTCTTCCTTATTTGGGGTAGTCACCATCCTGCATTCCATTTAGGTTATGGAGACACAGTCTGAATCCATAGATGCGGTCTGTCCTAGAGGTTTCCTGGCACCAGGGTCAAGCCTGGATTCACCTGGGCTCACATGAGTTTATCTGGGTTCACCAGGACCCACAGCCTCCCTACATTTGAATCTTGAGCCCCATGGCCTGAGGGCCTCTGACACCCTCTGTCATGGTTTCCTTCCAGTGTCAATAGAGAGAGCCAGCGTCTTTTGCCCAGGGTTGCTGGCTCCTCACAGAGCTCTGGGGCCTGGCAGGGCTAAGCCCAGTGGGGCCGTGTCCAGCCCTGTGGGTGCTGGACGACCAGTGAGGAGCTGAATGAGCCCTTTGAGATGAGAAGGCCCTGGGCCCTGATGTTTGTGTACCAGAACACAGGGCTTTTCAACAAATGGGTTTCTCTGCCCTGTAATTTTCCACAGCAAGAGTCTAATTCCCTATCATTTTAGAGCTAGGATTTAAAACACACTCAAGTGTAGAGGAGGCCTTCTGAGCGAAAACAAGAGGGAATGGCCCTTCCCCTATGTTCCTCAGCGGGCAGTGGTGTACCTTCAGATTTAGCGCTTAACTGAGGCATTTTACTTGCAGCTCTGTTTCTTTGTTCTCACTGAGTGTCCTATCAAGGTAAGCTGTCCAAGGTGCCACAAATAACTCAGCAAGCAGTTTTGGGGGCCAGAAAAGTACATACAGGTGTGCCAAATGTGAAAAAGCATCATTCCTGTTCTTAAGCAGCTAATGATGTGAAAGTTGAAGGAGACAAGCCCACATGAATAAGGCACCAAAGATGTGCGCGTGCGCAGGGATGGGTGTGGCGAGGGCTTGGAAAAGCATGGGCTCGAAGTTGGCATACGTTGGTGTTAGGTGGGCAACAGAGGATGCTCTGAATCAGATGACTGGAGGTGGGGAAGGAAGGCATTCTGGGAGGGAACCGTGTGAAGAAAGACTTGGAGCAGGACTGTGTGGGGCTTGTCTCAGGTGCCATCAATAATTCGGTTGAGTTGGTGTTCACTTAGTGCATAGTGGTAATAGAGACACAGGCTTGAATTGTCGCTGGGCTAGTTGAAGTCCAGTCAATGGAGTATGCCCTCGGCAGGCCATGGGAGCTGCCACAGGAGCTTTCATGGAAAGCTACTGAAGGTTGGATCAGGACTTAGCTGGATGAGTTTCAAGAGGGAACCTGAGCTGGTCATCGAGAAGATGGACGATGATTGGCAGGGGCAGGAGGCATAGGTGAAAGGTGAAAGGCTGCAATCAGATCCTCCCTTCCTCCAGGCTTAATAATTCACATTCTTTGAGCTTCTCTTTGGAACTATTTCCCAAGATTGTGACCTCTTTCATGGTATCTTCTCCTGTGGTGTCTCCCTACATCTCACCTTCTGGAATTAAATGATTTCACTGAGGGGTGACATGGTGGGAAGGTGCATAGACCAATCCGGACAGAGGCCAGCTCAGGTGGAGGGGGTTAGGACTCCTTAGAACATGTGCGTGTCACCGGAGGGGACCGCCGGCACTGACCGTCTCTTGCCCCTCTGCACACAGCCGTATCCAGCATGCTCCAAGGCTACAGCACTGTGTTCCAGGCCTTGCTGGGGACCTTCTTCACCTGGGGGATGACGGCAGCTGGGGCGGCTCTTGTGTTCATATTCTCTAGTGGACAGGTGAGTTGTCTTGATTTGCTTCTGGAAGTTCATGGGAACTCTCTTAGCAGGCTCTGGAACATCTCCACTCTTCCCAGCAGGGTGGCAGACTCTCCAGGTTGTGGGTGATGTTTGTCCTGTGTCCTCTCATTTGCCCCCCTTCTCCCTATGCCTGGAGAGCAGGTGTCTATAGCCCCCGCACTACTTGCTCTCCCCTTCTGATTCCAAGGGAGCGGGGGGGTGAGAAGCCCAGAGATTCAGCCTCCTGGAGCGCCTGCCCAATTTCCATCTTCCATCCGGTCTCTTCAGGGCCTCGTGCAGGTGGTGATGTGCATGGCTGAAGAAGAACAGTAGGATTGGGGTGTAACTGCCCTGCCCTGTGGCCTTGAATTAGCTGGGATGGTTGGAGAGACCTGGGGGAAAGGAAGGGTGTCTGTTCCCTCTCTCTTTTACTCCAAATCCAGGGCTCTTCATTCCCTCCCCCACCCCCTTTGGCATAAATACACTCAGACCCAGCACCTGCCCATCCCACCCTCACCCACCTTTACTCACCCCTGCACACCATGCACCCCTGTGTCTCCTATCCGCCCAAATCTCTATCCCTCCCCCTTACCCTACATCCCTCCTACACAGTCCACACATACTGTCACACTCCCACCCCTGCACACGTACGCTCACCTCCCCTCGCACCCACACCCATGCTCCCCCCAACCCACATTCCACATACGTCAGCCCTCTCCTCCTGGGCCTGAATTCCTTACGCTTCTTCGGCCTGTGACTCCCTCCATCCCTGGGCCCAGAGTGGTCCATGGGTAACTTGGTGAATGCAGCCTTAGAAATTATAGGAGTGCTAAGTGAGTAAGTGATTTAAGATCTAGTCAAACATGCTGTGAGGCGTATCTGGAAACTAAAACACGTCTAGGAAGTTGGCAAGCCAGTCACTGTTGTGTCGGAGACCGGTAGAGCAGGTATCGATGGCAGCGATAAGATCGGACCTCCCCTGCTGCCCTCTCCTCCCTCCTCAGTGGGCGTTTGGAGGCCATCAGAGGCTTGGAACTTAAGACACACAACCCCGAGCCCAGGTTACCATCTGCTGGTAGTGAAGACATTTGATATCAGTCCTTGAATGAGAGACACCCAGGAGCCAGAGGAGAGGGCTGCAGGTTCCCCGACCCCCTCCTTTTTCATGACAGCCACACCGAGTTTCCTGGGGTCCCGTTCTGGCGCCCGTCTGGGCCGGAGCAGCCCATGCTTTCACCTTTACCAGATTCTTTTGCTTTGAGAAGGAGAGGTCTGAGTCGCACTAGCTGGGGTCTGTCTGGCAGTTGAGGGCTGAATTAAATGCAGTGCTGTGATGAGTAGAACCTCACCGCTCCATGGGGCCCTGGCCAGTGCTGTGGGTTCCTCAGAAGTGGGGAGCCATCCCAGAGGGGCTCCCTTTCCCTTTGGGCTGGGCAGGTAGCCATTCAGGTCAGGAGGAGGAATTGCTAAGACCTTTCCATATGTAGAGGCATATAGGGGGTCCCCAAGACCACCCACATACCCGCTGATTCATTAGAAGGACCCACAGGACTTAGCATGTAGTTGTCCCCGTGCCTAAGGTCTATTGCAGTGAAAGGACACACAACAGGGGCAGCAAGGGAAAGGCAGGCAGAGTCTGGAGAAACGTGTACACAGGCTCCTGATGCCCTGGCCCTCCTATGGGCCTTCCCCAGCACCGCGGTGACGTGGCTGCGCAGCGGTGCCCATTAGAGACTCAAGATTTTATGGGCGTCGGCCGCTGCTACCACTCACATTGCAGACTTGCAGAGGGAAAGCAGGTGTCCCGCATAAATCGTAGTGTTTGTAGAACAGGTGAGATGACCCATCCTTATCAGTTAGGGAAAGGAGGGAGCAGTTGCAGTTCCGGGTTCCCAGAAGCCAGCCAGAGACCAGCCTTGAAAGCAGGACCTTCCAAAGAGAGCAGGCTCAGGTGGGCTGTGTTAA
>PVJI01024114.1:0-22424 GCA_004026765.1 Micronycteris hirsuta
GCTCCCGGGGTGAGTTCCTCCAGGCAAACTGCCTCTCACTCCGCTCCTCCGCTCGGTTCTGTCCAGCTTACTGGCCTGGATGTACGTCCTCCCCAACTTCCTGGGTGTCAGACTTCCTTTCAGTTCAATTCTGTCCGTTCTGGTTGTTTATTTTTCACTATTGAGTTCATTGTTTAAACTCTCTGGTTGTGAATGGCGGTGCAGTGCATCCACCTACGCCGCCATCTTGGCGGAAGTCCCGGAAAATGACAAATTTCTAAGCAACCAGGGTCAGTATGACCAATTCATACATAACATAATATTATTATTAGGGCACTAGTGTATTTTTTCTCTCTTAGCGGTACATAAATGGTACATTGTTCAATTGATGGTATTTTTGATTCAATGAAAAATGGTATTTGAAGAGATAAACTAAATTTCCAGAACTGATGAAAAATATCAACTCACATATTCAAGAAGGCAAAAAATTCCTAACCAGTATAATAAAAGGAAATCTATACTTAAACATATGATCGTGATATTGTTTATAATCTATTGGAAAGAGAAAGACCTCAAAAGCAATCAGGGAAGGGGCGAGTACTAGGGAGAAAAAGATTGCCTTCAAAAGATCAGATGCCAGGTTCATGAAGTAGAAAGTTCAGTATTGTTAAGATGGCAACTCTCCCAGATTGACTCATATTCAGTAGAATTCTTACCAGAACTTCCATAGCCTTTTGGCAGAAATTGACAAGATCATCCTGAAATTTATACAGAATTGCAAAAGAATGCCAAGACAATTTTGAAAAAGAACCAATGCCACACAACTTATACTTCCCAATTTCAAAATTTAATATAAAGGTATGTCAGTAGTTATCAATACAATGTGGTACTGGCAGAAGTATAGACATATAGATCATTAGAACACAATAATACAGAAATAAATCTTCATATTTATGTTCAACTGATCTTCAACAACTGTGCAAAGAAAATTCACTGAGGGAAAAGAATAGACTTTTTAATAAGTGCTACCAGGAAAACTAGATATCCATATGCCCAAAAGATGAAGTGAGACTTTTATCTAACACTATACACAAAGTTAACACAAAATAAATCACAGACATAAATGTTAGAGATAAAACAAACTTTTAAAAGAAACACAGGTAAGTGGGACAACTATAATTGAACAACAATAAAAAAAAGAAACAGGTATTATCCTCAAGACCTTGGGTTAGGCAAAAATTTGTGTTTTTTTTTTTTAATTATATTTTATTGAGCCCTGGCTAGTGTAACTCAGTGGATTGAGCATAGGCTTCAAAGCAAAGGGGTTCCCAGTTCAGGAATAAAATTTTAATCACAGAAAACACATTTAATATAAATTTTAACTACTAGTCACATAATTATGGCATTAGGGGAATAAAAGTAAAATGTCAAGGTGGCTAAATAACAAATTCGAGAACTTTAGGCAAATTTTAAGAGAATAAGCACTAAAATAAAAATTAGCTTAAAATTGTGTTTATAAAATTAGATGTAATTATACATTACCTTCTACATTTCCATATAAGTTAATAGACTATTATTCAGAAAAATTTTTTGTACATTTTTGAAGACAATGAAATAGCAACAAAACAATTTTTAGTTATAAATAAATCTTATTCATTAAAGAAACTAAATTTAAAAGCACTGGAACTCTGACACACTAATTACTCTGCTTTACATAGGTATAAAGTATAACAGCACAATTCTGTGATCCTTATATTTGCAAAGCTTCTATTAAATTTGATGGTTTTACCTTTGCTAGGAACACAGAATTACTTTATCATATGCAAATCTATTATTAGTAAGAGGATCTCATAATAACTCCGTTAAAAAACTGGGGCCCTGTACTTCCATGTCTGATACTTTTCAATGAAGGGACATCATTTTACTAAGGTAATAAATGAATTTTGTTCAAGTTCTCAAATTTTGAATATACCACAAAGAGTATCCACTTTATTTTCAGTTGCTTGGGTGGATGGAATTAAAGAAAATGCAATTGTACTATAAGAATTTTCTGCCACTCAACTACCAGTGTAGTTATGTATGAAGAATTCTTACTAAGTCAAAAGAGAACAGAATGTATATCAAAGCAGAATTGACCCTCTGAATTCAGTTTTACCAATCGAAAGATACAAGATATCAATCACTATGGACCGTTTTAAATACTAAAGGAAGAAATTTAATTGTTTTTGAAACCTGGGTTTAGACAACTGTTCAAGGGGGCTATAGAAATGATATGAGTTTTATGCCTGATGGTAAATCATTCTAAAGATGTTTTTAATCTGAAAACTAATATCATCATTATGAATTCTACTCTGGAATACAAAAGCAGGAATTACACTGCGTTGTTAAAATGTTAGCAACTGCATTTCATTTTTTGAAAACGCAATTTAGTTTTCCTGAAATAAAGAGTTGATTATATCTGTTATTACTGTTACAAGAATTTGATATATCACAAAATATAAGAGTTACAGCATGTGCCAACTATCAACCAGGAAAAATGAACCTGATTCATAATTCACTTTGAGAATATCTATTTAGTCAATCAAGTGATTTGTAATCATGAAGGCTGCCAGAAATTGAATGAATAATGAGCCACAGTAAAATCTCTGGATTTTTTTAGTATTCTTATTTCATTATATGACTTTTATTGCTATTTCTAATCACTGTTTCTCAGCAGCATAAATTAAATCACATATTTACTTAGAAATATTTGACTATTAAATAGGCTAAAGGATATACAAGTTGAATGACCAGAGTATTTAATGTCTTTCTACAAAATTAAAAGTCTTAGTGTTTATAGCTTGAGCAAAGAAAACTTCACTCCTTCTAACCTCAACATTTGCCTCATTTTATCTAAATTATTTAATGAATATGCTATTTCAGCATAGCTCATTCTAATTCAGTATATTTTCTTAAGTTTTTTTATATAGTCTAAAGCAAATAAAAATTGGAAGAATCTAGTTAATATCAGAAACTTTAAGCTTTCTTTTAATATCTTCATTGCATAGCATTTCTACAGTTAAATTATATGCTGATGGCCAAAGAACATTTGATCTCTAACTCATATAATCTTATTAAATTATAGATGGAGAAAATGTAAACCAACTTAAAGTTTAACATATTACTAAAAGGGTAATATGATAAATTAGTGTTTTTCAAAATATAAAACTACTAACCTATGTAAGATTTGGTCATTCTGATAACACTGGCCATTATAAGTATTTTAATCAGGAATGTATTAGTATTTTAAAGCAAATAGAACTTTAAATGTGATAATATGCTCATTTTTTAACTTATTTTTCATAATTTTCAAGCAGAAGGGTCCTTTTCTAACTTTAGATTGATTATAATACCAAAGCATATATGGACCTCCTTAAGGAAAGTAATAGAGTCCTTGAGTCAAGATCTATCATACTCATTATTGCAATATAATATTTATGAAAAAATCAACTATCTAAATTTTATGGGTAGATTTCCAATAATAATTGTTTGGTTGTTCAAGATAACAAAATTCCAGACATACACTATACATTGTATCCAAGAAGCTAGTATGATTATGGTGAGACCTCAGGACACTGTTTTCCACACTGAATAGCCCCTGAAAAGTGTAGCAATATTCCACCTTAGAATTCACTTTATCGCCGTTATCATACCAACTGTGAGAATCATCTTTTCTTTCCTATCAAGATTAACCATTAGCTCTGGCTGGTGTGGCTCAGTGGATTGAGTGTGGGCTGTGAACCAGGGGGTCGCTGGTTCAATTTCCAGTCGGGACACATGCCTGGGTTGCAGGCCAGGTCCCTAGCGGGGGCCAAGTGAGAGGCAACCACACATTGATGTTTCCCTCCCCCTCTCTCTAAAAATAAATAAATAAAATCTTTAATAAAAAAGATTAACCATTAATTCATTTGTTCATTCAGTCATCATTCATTCAAAAAATGCTTATTAAAAATCTACTGTGTTCCCCATTGTGCTAAAAACTGAGGATATAAAAATTAGACATACAGTACTTGCCCTTAAGAAATCTATCATCTAGTTAGAAAGAGACATATAAATAAAGAAGTGTAATAAAGCATAGGTTCTAGAATAGACCTATGCAACAGAAAGGCGTAAAGAAGGTAAGGTTCTGCCCTGGCTGGTGTGGCTTAGTGGACTGAGTGTCAGCCTATAAATCAAAGGGTCACTGGTTCAATTCCCAGTCAGGGCACATGCCTGGGTTGTGGCCGGCCAGGTCCCAAGCAGGGGGCGTGCAAGCGACAACCACACATTGATGTTTCTCTCTCTCTCTTTCTCCTTCCCTTCCCCTCGGTCTAAAAATAAATAAATGAATAAATTTTTTTTAAAAAAAGGAAGGTAATGTTTAATGGCAAAGTCTAGTAGTCAGGAAAGGCTTCAAAGACATAACAAAGCTCAGTCTTAAATAAAAAGTTGCTACTTACCAGGGATCAGAGAGGAAAGATCATAATGGTAAGAAGGAAAATATTAATGAAGATAAAAAGTACCAAATAACTAATCATGGTAGGATGACTACAAGCTATTCAATTTAACTAAGGTCAACATGTAAAGAGTATATATGATGTTGAGTGGCAAGGGAAGGCTGCCAGAGGTAAGCCTGTACAGTATGCAATGGCTCAATAACAAAAGACCTTGTATGTACACTAAAGGAAACACAATTTTTACCTTATAAACAATAGAGACCATTGAAGGATTTTAAGTATAAATATCACTGGATCATAGATTTCCATAATGTCTAAACAACTTGTCCATTTGGCTTTCCTCAACAATGGTCAAACTAACATTTCCTATTCATGCAGCTTAACACAACACTCTTAAACAGGAGGTCTGAGCAGAAGCCCTAGGGTCAGATAGTCCATGTTTGGAATCCTGGGTCAGCTACTATCCTTATGTAAATTATAAAGCTCTTTGAGTGTCTGTTTCCTTATCTATAAACCTGGGATAATTATTCCTACCCCATATAACTGTTGTGAAGATGTAATGAGATATTATAGAAAGCACTTAAGCATAGAGCTGAGCAAATATTAATTATTCAATAAATAGTATTTTATTATTATAACTACACTAGAAAGTACTCTAGCTATGATAAACTCAAGTGTTATCTAAATAGTATTGTTAGACTTGCATTATTAAAGAAATGTCCAAAGTCTAATCCAACTGAAAATGTTTGAGGTAGGCCTAATGTGAAAATAATAATAATACTGAGACATATGATATGAAAATAATGTATTCAAGGAACAAAATTTTGAAAAATGCATCAAGTTACACTGAATAATTATTTATAGAGCATGGGAAGGGAGGGTCCAATCTTTTTTTTTTTTTAAGATTTTATTTATTTTCAAAGAGAGGGTAAGGGAAGGAGAAAGACAGGGAGAGAAACATCAGTGTGTGGTTGCCTCTCACATGGCCCTCACTGGGGCCCTGGCCCACAACCCAGGCATATGCCCTGACTGGGAATCGAACCAGCAGCCCTTTGGTTCGCAGTCCACGCTCAATCAATTGAGCTACACCAGCCAGGTTGGGAGAGTCCAATGTTAATGTAGAAATACTCAGGGCTTTTTTGAGGAAAAGAAAATTGTATAATAAAACCTTTTCTCAAGCTATAGTGTCCTGTTATTTATTTCATGGCCTCTTAGAAAAACATATAGTACAGGTGGTACGGCTGGTTATAATCATGTAATGTCATGTACCTGTAATACAAGGATCCTCTCCTTACAGCTAGGACTTTCATGTGACTTCAGTGAGTATCAATCCTACCAGTCTGTAACCTTGGGATTTGTTTATACACTGAAAGAAGAAAATAAAAACATAATAACAATAACAACAACAAAAAAGGCAGAATACTAGCAAAGCAAGACTATAAAAGAAAATTTACTTTGACAACCTGACAATGGAGATGACTCAGTTGAAAACAACTAGAAGAAAGCGGATCAAAGCAACATTAGTAACTGTACCAAGTTATTTATATATACTCCCATATGTACGAGTACATATATACTCATATACACATACCTCACAGTTAGATGAGGTTGGATCAAATCATAAATGTAATTAGTACAGTAAAATGAAGTTATGATTATTAAATATGCATTAAATAATATTGATCTGAACTACAGGTTGCTAAGGAGATATACTACTAACTCTTATAATATTAAACATATGTAGTCATCCACTATATCTCTGAGATAGTAAGCATTAATGATGGCTACCAGTTGAAAAACCAAAATGGAAGAGAATCTTTACATTGACACAGTAGTTACCCTGAAATTTCCTAAAATCAGTACTATATTTTAAAGTAAGTATAGAACAAGTAATTCTGTTCTAGCCAATATTCATTCAAATAAAAGTCATGAATTATAGCTGGCATATGTTATATGGAAATAAGAATGGAGGTGAAAAAGAAGCTAATGAAACTGCTTTTAGGTATATTCATAAACACCAAATTATTACTTCCATTCTTTTTCCTTGTTAGGTTGATTTCTTTGTGACCCTTCACATTTAAATAATGAAAAACTATGATTCAACATCCCAATAATGTCTCATAAAAAAAGTTTAAACCAAACTGTCATTTGATAACCCTGGAAACTTAAAATAATACTAACATGATCTTTCCTGTATGAAGATGACACTGACTCACGATCAGTAGAGATGAGTTTCAAGTTGTTTTTCCACAATGGAAATGGACTTGCTGATCTAGCCAATTCTCTTGCCAAAGTTCCCTGGTGAACAACAGCTTATAGCTGCAGGATGAGTGTTACCATAGTCACAGAAAACAACTAAATTAAATAATCAGTATAGAAATTAAACTTATGCCTTGGTCCCCAACCACTATGTTTTCAGGTACTAAAGTCACAGAAATATATAAATACTATATAATACTTACGTACAAAATTGTACATGGATTTCTCAGGCACATTCACTGTATTCTATATACAAGTACACTTACCTAAAAATACAATCAAAGCCTGACCTCTGTCCCTAAGTAAAAATGTTCTTAGCTGTGTTAACTAAAACAGATTGCTTCTGTCATGTAAAATGAAAAGTATATAATGAAAATGCTCAAAACATGAAAACATGCCAGCTTCACATTCCTCATCACCAGCAGCAATAACTGAGGAAATTACAGAATATTTCTGTGCCCTGGCTGGTGTGGCTCAGTGAATTGAACACAAGCCTGCAAACCAACAGGTTGCCAGTACAGTTCCCAGTCAGGACGTGTGCCTGGGTTGTGGGCCAGGTCTCTAGTAGGGGGAGCGTGAGAAGCAATCACACATTGATGTTTCTCTCTCTCTCTATCTCCCTCCCTTCCTTTCTTTCTAAAAATAAATAAAATCTTTTTTAAAAAGGATACTTTCATTAATGTTAGCAATATTCTCAAAAGTACTAAATGTAATATGACTACAGGCAAAACTACTTTGTCATTTCCCAGAATTCTGAAAAATAAATATACTTTTTATGAAGAAAAAATATTTTTATTAACTCCAGTGTTCATTCATGTTAATGCATAGAGAGGTTTTATAATTAAATATTCCTGATATGAAATGTTATCAGTTGCCAGTTGAATTTCCATAAGAGTTGAGGAGCTGGTTAATTATTACTGAAGACATAGTTTTTAAGTATAAGTAAAATTAATACTATGTGCTTATTTATTATTAAAGGAAATAAAAATTAGACTAATATCTGTTAAAAATTGTTAAGAAGCAGTTAACAACTATTCGCAATTCAAACAAACTCACATTGCTAAGTACCTTTGATGAGCAAGGCACTCACTATTTGGGAGTTCTGTGAACAGGCAGCACACATCTCAAAGAAATCACAATATCAATATTATTGAAAAATTCTACTTTCAGTTCAACATAGTTGTTTGCAATAACAAACAGATACCGTAAATTCTGACCCAGATCCTTTGCCAGAAGAGGAAGGATGAGGTGGAAAAGCATGGCATCATACCAGATCATGGTGTTTACCACAGCAATGAGGCTCTGGAGCTCCTCTTGCAAGTGATGATGAGGAAATATCAACAGAAATGTTGAGAACATCAACTACAACCTGTGATGTAGATCCACTGTCACCTGTAAACAAATAACTTTATTTTAAGACTCTATACAAATGCTTCCAGTCATGATTCCATTTAATGAGTCATGCTCTTTAACAACTCTTTATTATATTCCTTACCATCATCATCTCACATCAATTTACTGAAATTGGGAGTCATCCACTAGGCTACAACTCTTTTTTATTTTTTATTTTTTATATTTTTATCCTCACCCAAGAATATTTTTTCATTGCTTTTAGAAAGAGAGGAAGAGAGGGGATAGGAGAGAGAGAAACACTGGTGTGAGAGACAAACATTGATCGGTTGACTCATGTATGCAACCTGGGATCATACCTGTCCAGACCATGGATCATAAGCACCCAGAGCAGGAACTGAACCCCACAACCCAGGTATGTGCCCTGACCAGGAATCAAACCCGTACCCCTTCAGTTATGGGACAATGCTCCAACCAATTGAGCCACACCAGCCAGGACTAGATTGCAATCTCTTAAAGTTCCTCTTTATTTTGGTTTCCCATTTCCACAACGCCCAGCTGAGCACCTTTCAAGTTGTAAATGCTTAATAAATGAGTGATAATTTGGATTTAACTACTCATCTTACTCCTTCGCTTGTCATACCCAAAATTATTATTCAGCCACCATTCTTGATTTTTTTAAAAAAAGGATTACTCATTCAGCAAACACTTTGCTTGAACACCTACTGGGTACCATGTTAAGTACAATGGATACTGGTGTAAGTAACACATGATTCCTGCCCTTAAATAACTCAGTCTAGTAAAAAAGGTAAAGATGGAAATTAGCCACTATAATACCCTGTAATCAGTTTATAACAAGTTTTTTAGAAAGTTCTACAAATACTAAAATGCTTAGAATGAAAGCTTTAGAGAGGAAAAGTCATGTGAAATGAGTACTAAAGAATGAGTAGCTGCTGGACAGAGGAACAAATACAGAAAAGCATTCTTAGTTGAGGGAAGAGGTGAAAAATTATAGAGGTACAAAATGGTACACAATATTATGAGAACCTCAAGAAACTTTGGGGAAAATGGCAGGTGAGAAGAAAAAGGCATGAGAAAGATCACAGAAATGGCTTATTATGCTAAAAAGCTGGATCCCTGTCCTGACTAAAGGAGGTAAGCCAGGAGAATGATGTGATCTTTAAAAAGATCTTGAAAGCAGTGGGAAAGATAGGAGGACGGACAAGATTGAAGACAAAGGACCAAATCACATGAGAAACAGCTGATTTGATCTAATGGTTTACGTAATTACGGTGACCCAATTCATCACTAATGACCATTAAATCTGTTACCCAAGGATCTCAAATTTAGATATGTATTTAGAGAATATACAAACTAATGAATTTTAGAAAACTGTGTATGTGATACAATCTCAATGAAAAATCATGGCAGAAATTGCATAGGAATTACATCAAGATGCCAAAATATTAATAATGACTAGCTCTGGGTAGTGAGGTTACAGGTCATGTTTTTCTTCTTGTTACTGGTGTATTTCAAATTTTCTACACGATAATATTCAAAATAAATCCTATAGCAATTCCTTGAAACTTAGTTAAATCTGGCATTAACCCTAAAGGGCCAGAGCCGGGATTCCTTGACAACATAATTGGCCCAGAAGCCTCCCTTTGGCACCATTATACATATAATACTCATTCCTTCATCAGGACCTAAACCCATGCCCTTTTTGCTTCTGAAATGTCCTCTTGCCCTGGATGTCTACCTATATCCCAACTTCATCATACCACCAGCTATACCAATCTTATACATGTCATACCAATAGCTCATTATATGCCCCACACACTGTGACATCCAATCATCTTTTATTGACAGCCCTCCTGAGTAGTTCTCCAATTTGTTCTTTCTACAATTGTTTTACAAGAATACAGTACAAAATCAATCCTATTCGGACATGACTCAGTTAGGGGTATAAGTGCATATAATTATACTGATGATTTGATAAACTGTAAAATTATGTATATAGCAACTACTAAAGTGTTTTCAATTCTATTATCTTTGAAAAAATTGCCTATTATGAATTGAATTGTGTCCCCAAAAAGATGTTGAAGTCCTAACTCTCAGTACACGTGAATGTGAACTTATTTAGAAATAGGATCTTTGCAAATGGTCAAGCTAAGATGAGGTCATTAGAATGGGCTCTAATCCCATATGATTGGTATCCTTATAAAATAGGGAAAAGTTGAGCATAGAGACGTATACACACAGAGAGGACACCACATGAAGATGAAGGCAGGGACCAGGGTCATACATCTATAAGCCACGGAACACCAAAAATTGCCAGCAAATCATCATAAGATAGGAGAGAGGCATGGAATAGATCCTCTCCCTCATGGCCCTCAGAATAAAAGAACCCTAGCAACACCCTGATTTTATACTTCTATCCTCTAGAACTGAGACATAATGAATTTCTATTCCTCAAACTACCCCATTTGTGTTATTTAGTTATAGCAGCCCTAGCAAAATAATATACCTACCAAGGAAACCATGATTTTTTTCCCTGAAAGCCACTAAAGACAAAACCATTCTGAAGAAAGATTGCAAATCAGAAGTAATAAAAGTTCTTGCTATTAATTTTTCACTCTGGTAGCAAAAGGGCTATTTAATTGCTAAGCCAAATGAGTGCCAAAAAAAAAAAAAAAAGCCCCTCTCAGATATGACTCATCCTTCATCCTATATCGTGCCATTTACACACATAGCATCACATAAACACTGGAGAATGTTATAATCCTATAAATAGTGGGACATGAAAATAACATGAAATTATGTAGATGCTCCTTTGTTTTATAAAAATGTTGCTCTATGAACTTTTATGTTCTGTGAGAATTTAACTTGGACCATAATAAAATCATATAGTAGTATAATGAGTTACTTGATAAGGAGCAATGAAATCACCATAGAAGAAGCATGGGCTCATATTCTTCAATTAAAATCCTTGCTCTGTAGTTACACGTCAGCTATGTAACTTGAGCAAAAAAGTAACCATGTTTGAAACTCAAATCCTTCATCAGTAAAATCAGAATTTTATATTTTACATGAATAGATTAAACAATATATGAGCTGTGCTTAGCATCTCATATGATGATATTAGGTTTTTAATAGTTGTATAAAAAGTAAAATTCACACAAAAATAAAAGAAAGAAAAAAGTAAAATTCACAAATTAAGGGTTTATTACACTTCGCTAAGGCAAGAAAATAATTAAGCAAGCTTATATGAGAACAAAAGTATTGCCTTTGGCTAGTTCCTTACTATAAAATGCAGGACTTTCAAAAAGCCAACCTGTCAGATGCAGAGTTCAAAACACTGGTGATAAGGATGCACTGAGTATGGCAAATGCATAAGGGAAGAAATGAAGGCTACACTAAGTGAAATAAAGAAAAACCCACAGGGAACCAACAGTGAAGGGAAGGAAGCCAGGGTTCAAATCAATGATTTGGAAATAAGGAAGAAGTAAACAGTCAACCAGAACAGAAAAAAGAAACAAGAATTTTTTTAAGTGAGAAGATAATAAGAAGACTCTGGGACCTCTCTACATATGCCAACATCCAATCATAGGGATGCCAGAAGGAAAAGAGAAAGAGTAAGAAATTGAAAACTTACTTTAAAAAATAGTGAAAGAAAACTTCCCTAATTTGGTGAAGTAAATAGACATACAAGTTAAGGAAGCACAGAGAATCCCAAAGGAGTTGGACACAAAGAGGACCACACTTCAGCACATCATAATTAAAATGCCAAAGGTTAAAAATAAAGAATCTAAAAAGCAGCAAGAGAAAGGCAAACAGTTACCTACAAAGGTGTTCCCATAAGACTATCTGCTAATTTCTCAAAAGAAACTGCAGACAAGAAGTATTCAAAATGATGAAAAGCAAGGACCTATAACCTAGATTACTCTATCCACCAAAGCTATCATTTAGAATGGAAGGGCAGATAAAATGCTTCCAAAGTAAAGCTAAAGGAATTCATCATCATTGCCATTATTATATAAATGTTAAAGGGACTTATTTAAGAAAAAGATCAAAACTATGAACATTAAAATGGCAACAAATTCACAACTATCAACAACTGAATCCAAAAAAAAAAAAAACAACTAAACGAACAACCAGGACAGGAACAGAATCATAGATATGGAGATTATTTGGAGGGCTATCAGCTGGGAGGAGGAAGGGGAAGAATGGAGGAAAACATTCGGGGACTAAGAAGCATAATTGGTAGGTACAAAATAGACAGAGGGAGGTTAAGAACAGTATAGGAAATGAAGAAGCCAAAGAACTTATATGCCTGACCCATGGACATGAACTAAGGATGGGAGGATTACTGGAGGGAATAGGGGTATTGGGTGGAGAGAGACAAAGGGCAAAAAATTGGGACAAATGTAATAGCATAATCAATAAGATAAATTTTAAAAAATGAACCTCTTTCTTGCTAAATAAGCAATATAAAGTCTACTTTTCAAAAACATTGTTATACAATTTTTTTTACAGAGAAATAATTAGATTGGCATACATAAAGAAAATACTTCATAGTATTAAGACAAATTCTTAGGTCTTAACTTTTTAAACTGATTTAAAATCAGCAAATGCCACATTCAATTTATTCAAGATACTTATAAAAATAATCTATCATTTTGCCTGACCCCAAATTATAATTCTAAGAATTTTTCCTTTAATTTTTTATTGTTGTTCAATTACAGTCATCCCCATTTTTCTCCCATTACTCTCCCTGCCCTGCCCACCCCCCTCCCACATTCAATTCTCCCCACCCCACTCCACCCCCTGAGTTGTCCTTGTCCATGGATCCGTTATACATGTTCCTTGACTTGACCCTTCCCCTTCTTTCCCCCATTATACCCCTCACCCTCCCCTCTGGTCTCTGTCAGTTTGTTCTTTATTTCCATGTCTCTGGTTCTATTTTGCTCTCTTCTTTGTTTTGCCGTTTAGGTTCCACTTATAGCTAAGATCATATGGTATTTGTTTTTCACCGCCTGGCTAATTTCACTTACCGTTAATTCTAAGAATTTGTTTAAAAGGTAAATAACAGCAACAAAAATGAAATATATTTTCTTCTTACAGTCTCAATTTAGCAATATTAATAAATATGTTACATTAAGAAAATATAGTGTATTAAATTACTGGCAAAAATGTACCAATTATTATTCCCCTGAGGGCAGGCACTATGCCTTTATCTACCCCACATACCTTAAGTATGGCAAGAACTCATTAAATAGGTGTAATTATCTATACCTCAAAAACAGTAAGTACAACAAAAACACAATTCTCAGAATTATAGGAAATAATCCTAATGAGTTGGGAATTCAAAACAGGCCATGAACAAAATTTTACAAAGTTCAAATCTAACATTAATAGAGGAAAATTCTATGCCCCTTACCCAAAGGCAAATTCTGAAGTGGAAACTGTCTATTGGTTGTCAATAGAAAATATACAGCCAATGCTAGTCTTGAAATAATCTCAATTTGGTCTAAAGTCAAGTCATTCAGAACTAAGTAGAAACAGTGCAGATATTTAAGGACCTATATGCCTGGTATTCTATAGGGCAAAAAAAAATGTTTTTAACTTTTTACTATATTCTCCTGTTTCTGTAAACATCATATAATCTTTCTACAGAGAGCTGTTATACTAAGAAAGTAAAGTAAGGTAACACATGTGGACTATATATGACTATAGATTTTTTTTTTTAAGATTTTATTTATTTATTTTAGAGAGAGGGGAAGGGAGGGAGACAGAGAGGGAGAGAAACAGCAATGTATGGTTGTCTCTCACATGGCCCTCACTGGGGACCTGGCCCACAACCCAGGCATGTGCCCTGACGGGGAATCGAACTGGGACCCTCTGGTTCCCAGCCCATGCTCAATCCACTAAGCTACACCAGCCAGGGCTATATATGATTATAGATTCTTGTGTCTCACTGGGATCCCTCTGGTTTGGGCATTGCTGATTTGGTGATTAAGATTCCATATTATCACCACCATACTAGAGATTCATATTGTGATCAGGGAGAAAACAGGTCAGTCAGGGGCCAGTTTCTTTTATCCACAGCTTCCCTCTTGAATTTCACAAACTTGCTACAGCAACATGGGGCAAATTAACCAATGCAGAAAATTCCTTATTTCACGTATTATAGATATTCACCAGAACTTTCAACTAGACAAAAATTACCTTTTTGAAATATTTACCACACACGCACACACCTTTCCCTCCAGATAAAAATGCAAAAGAAATGAAAGAAATCATATTTAGTGAGTATAAGCAAATAAGCCAATAATTTTGGCTAAATATAAGGGGTACCTGAACACTGGTATCTGATTACATTGGGTCTCCCCTCCTCAACCTAATAATGCTAGGGAAATATTCCCACTAGAAACTGCTGAACACATAAAATAACTGACCTAAAATAATCAGGAAAAAATGTTATCTGGTTTGCCTGTTAAAACACAACTACCCTGAGAATATTTATAGCATTGACAAAGCTACTATTACTAGCTTCATCTGCCTTAAAAAAAGAAAAAATGATCCTACTATTACAAGTTTCCAAGTATGTATTTACTGGAAGAAGTAAATAATTTATAAGCCAACTTTCTGATCTTGAAGCAACAGATTTCAGAAAAGATGGTTTTACAATAAGATACATAACTCCACCTCTAGTTATAATGCTATTTTTTCATAGAAGAGGCATGGTACTTTGTGAATATTATGAGTCAAGCTTACTCATCTTGACTAAGAATGAATTAAATTTGTTAAGAGTGAAAACCTGAAAGAGAACTTACATGCATGTAATTCTAAGTTGCCATTTTTAGAATGGGGATTTTCTCCAAAGAGATTTTTAAAATGTGTTTCCACATTATTCTATTTGTGTTACTTTCACTTTAAGTTACTTTCTGGTAAGTTGACTGCTAAATAGAAACAAAAAAGTAATTTTCAAATAGAAAGTGGTTTGATATTTGACCATAGAAAAAGACATTGAAAAAGAAAGAATTTGTTAAACTCCTGACTGCCAAAATACATTGAAATTTAGATTTATATACAGATAAAGAGACATGTATATTTTTGTCCATCCCTATTTTCCTGAAGAGATCAGAAAATTAACTGTAAGGTAAAGTGCCTATAGAAAGCCTCATTATACCCAAACGATCATTCTTTCCAGGAAAGTCCAGAAAATACAAAGGGAACCACAATCTCTGCAGGACACATAGCATTATTGTATAAGTAACGTCCAGACTGATATGACTCTAATGGTTTTACCCACAGAAAAGCTTTTCTAAGAGAGAACCCTTTACTGTATGCACAATCACAAAATCACACAGCCTTTGGATAGTCTTCAATCACAGTCAAGAACAGTAGTCAGTCTGCTAGTACCCAAAAGATAACACTATGAACTGAAGAAAAGAGTGTTTGAGCTGAAGTGAGGAGAACTGAGTTTTATTCCCAGGTCTGGGATTTACTATATTTTTTTGGCAAGTTACTTAACCTCTCTGAGCCTCTGTCTTTGTTTTTTGGTTGTTTTTTGTTTTTTTCATTTTGTTTCATATGGAAAACAAGAGGTAATCAAAACCCATTTAAAAATTATGGCTAGAAGACCATCAGAAAACACACAGCCCTATTCTCAAATTCACAGATGAGGACAGGAAAGCAGAGAAATATGCCCAGTCATTTAAGAGGACAAGTCACTTCAGTCAAATTTTTAGACCATGTAAAAAAAGGACTTACAAGGCAAAAAGGATTATAATAATCAGATGTAGGATAATGATCATCTTTTCAGGAAGAGCTTCAGTTGTACTAATAATATTTTATTTCTCAAATCCAGTTTGGAGTACATGGAGTTATATGTAATATATACATGATTTTTTGCTTGAAATACTTTACAGTCATTTTTTTAAGTAACTACCAAAACATTAACCAAAAGATTTCTCTGGAATTTTAAAGATCAATGGAGATAGTGTTGTTTCAAACATTCTCCTGCTGAGTTTAAAAGATAAATATCACTATGTCCCCTAATATAAGAAATAAAAAACAGTGAAATAGACTGTAAATAAACACACATCACCAGTTTTGCAGCTTAGTAAAATATGAACACTACACAAATGGCACAAAACACAAAACAAACTGTATCGTTAGCACCATGATTAACTCATTTAAGAATGTTGAGAGAAATACTAGTAATTTGTACTCTAAACATATGTCTAAGAGAAATATATTCAAGAGTCATATCTGAGAGCCTAGTATTCAAGCCTCAGGGTTCTTCGTTTGTTTGTTTATTCGTTTTTACCAAGACAAAAAGAAACTGCAATGATTTACCTAAAGTAAGTAAAGGTTTTTCTACCTGTAAATAGTACATGAAACTACCTGTAAAACCTAGGTGCCTCTGAAATCTCTGGAATTTTCAAACGAGAAAGTATAGGTCATTCAGCAAAATATATTTACTGTATAATACCATAATAGGTATTTAATTGTTATCATTATGATGTAGATATATAATGGAAACAGATGTTCCTTTTTCCTTTCAGCAACGACAGGAAAAGCATAAACTTGCTGATATTGCATGGACTGCTACCATAGCACAATAGAGAAAAGAAGACATTAGTACATGACAATATTAGTTTTTACTACACAACTAATTGTATAAAAAGTATAACTTGAGATCATTAAATCAATATAATTTTCAGCACCACAGAAGGGAAACAAATAGATTTGTATAACCAGCCTATTTCACATCTGCATTTGGGAAAATACTTCTGAGAAACGAAGTACATGCAAAATGCTGCCACTACTTTTAGAACACAAGGAAAAGACTGTTGTTCTGTTTTATTTGCTCATGTAACATGAATTAGAATGCTGGCTCTACAGAGAAATCTTTTAAAACAGCACTGGTATACACTGGAAGAACCTTTCTGGAAAACAATTTGGTAATCGATACTAAGAAACTTCAAAAACAGTCTATACCCTCAGTCCAAGTAATTTCTATTCTAATAATAGATCATAAGGAAATAACTACAGGGATGATTAAAGATTTATTTAAAATGTTATTCATCATAACTTTATAATGGAAAATTAAAAATCTAACTCGCCAATATTACAATGATGATTAATTAAAGTATATATGTTAAAACATTTTATAGTCAATATAAATGATTTCAATAACAATTTTAATTATATAGGAAAATTTTCATTGTACTATGTCAACTGAAAAATGGCAGAATACAAAGTGCTAGCTAAAATTTTTATAAATACATGATATATAAAATCATAAACACTTGGAGGAAAAAGGCTTAGAGAAAATACATAAAATGTCATTTTAATTTTTAAAAATTCTCTATTATGAGCAGATACTACCTTTTTAATTATAAAATGTTATTGTTTCTTTCAACAATTACACAATTCCATTTCCATGCTCTAATACACTCTGTCCTGGTCCAAAGTTTCTAAAAATTCTTTGGGTCAAATAATCCTATAAATATTTTAGGTAAATTGGCATAAAGTTACAATGGCATGTTATTTGATCCTAAAATCCAGCATAGAAAGAAAAATATTTGTAAATTACATAGATAACTTTTTTTATCCTGAGTAAACAGAATCCTTACAAATTAGAGAAAATTTGAATGGGACAAGTATTATTAATGCTTACTTAAGAGCTATTAATATAATGTGTCTTAAGTCACCATATCAAGGAAACTTTTCAATTAAAAATATTTTGAAAGCAAATAAAATAGCCTACTAATTGTTTTCCTAGTATGCCAATAAAAAGTTTTGACATAGCTTTCATAAGACTCCTAGTTGCATGATTGTATTTTTACAAGAAGGAGCTGATTTGTCTTAGGCTATTACTGTCTATTACTTCTAGAAGTCTTAAGGAAAGGTGGGAAGCAGCAAATTCTGGCAATCTGCCTAAAGAGAAATCAATGAAACAAATTAATCCTTCGCAGGCTGCAATGACACAGTAATCCATCATTCAGAGCTGCTTTTATATACCAAATCAGAGAGCAGAGGAAAGAGCCCTAGGGGACATCACAGACAACAACTTACACCAACACTGGGAAAATACTGAGGAATCAGTTTATTTAAAGGGGATAGATTTCAGCTGATTGCCTATTTCGTCAAATACAGATTTTTTTCTTTCACAGTGTGAAAGGCCCAAGGCCCAATGACTGTATCTTAGAATTCAGTACCATATATGCTTGCTGACATCAATTGGGGGTGCATGCTTTTAAATAATTAGCATCATTAATCAGTATGAACAAATATCTGGCTAGAGTAATATTACTTTTTCCATTAAACTTTCAGGTGTTAAACACATTCCCTGTCTTCAGTAGGGACTAACTGTAAATTTACCCACTAATCTAAAACTTAACTGACCGATTTCTGGTAAACCACATTTGAGGTATTTTTTTCATGCATAAAATGTGATCATTTAAGAGGTGTATAACTTTCTAAGTACTCTGTTAAGTTTAAAGACTTGAAACATTTTAATTTCTTCTCTTGTGGAATAAATTTCAATAAGGAAATCAGATTATAAATAACTTGTTTTAAAACAGTAAATAGTACTTTGGCTTTTAATTAGAATCGTCAGTGCTGAAAAGATAAATTCATGTGGTTTCTTTTTCAAAAACAAACTTACAATCAATGTACAATCATACACGCACACTGAGTATATTTATTTACACATGTACAAAAATATATGCATCTAAATTTAGTTGTGCTTATGTAGAAATGTATGTACCTTGAGTATGTCTTACTAGAGTAATGTATACTGAATGGAAGTATATTCCCTGGATAAAAATTAATGACAAGAACTATAAAGTCACAGTGCATTGCTACTGTTAAATGCACACATTGTTTTCATGGTTAAATGTGAGGAGTTAGTAAAAGAAAAGGATTTTCAGAAAATAAACAAACAAAATCTATCACAATGTTCCCTGAAATGTTAGCTCTGAATATCTAATCACAGACCCAAAACAGAAAAAGAAGGTTAAATAAATGCCAACTAGACAGTTTTTGAGTGGCATCTTCGATTCTGAGGTCCATGGCCATATGATTGCATTTCCTGGCCATGCTGAGGCATTTTTAATTCAATGCATGGATCTAGTATTTATTGATTTAATAAGGTTAGAGGTATTACATTGTTGCTGCTACTGATGAACTGTCAGCAATTTAATCTAGTGAAATCTTACAAAGGAATATATATTTAGGGGAGAAAGAGACTAAATAGCTATGTAAATGTAATCTCTTCACTACCCAGGACGGTGGCAAAAGCAAAGCCCCTTCTTTCCCAGACTACTTCGGGCTCCAAACACTTTGCTGTACTAAAGATGCTGGCCACCAAATGACTGAGGTGACAGTGAAGAGACTGCAGCAAACTCTTGGAGGTACACCTTCAAAACTTTATCCACAGCATCATTAGCATACAGGCAGGCAGAAAAGAAGGAAGAAAAATCACTTTCTCAAAAGCTATTCTGTCAAAATACAACCACAAGAGAGAGGTGTTAAAGGCTATATCAAAGTAAGGAGGTATTACAGAGTCCAGAATCAGAAAAAGGAAAGAAAATCCACCTGAATTTGCTGAAACAAACACTTGGGGACTATTAGGAAGCTTTTGGCGCTGCTGTGCTACCCTGTTTGTGGGTTTATTTCCCCAACCTGGACACCTGGGAAGCATGTTGTGTTCCATCTTTTCCCTGACTTTGAAGAAATGGATAATCTAAGAAGCGGTGCTGCTGCTAGGGTCAGTAAAACTATGCTAATTGGTGAACCTAATTGCTTCAAGCAGTCCTGCCTCTAAACAGGGAGAGCACAGTTGATGGAGTCAGTCTGTTCCTAATAAAATGAAGAAGCACTGAATTAAATTCCCAAGGAAGGCACTATAAAAGTTTCCACAGTGTAACCAAATGACTTCACCTATGCTATTACCCCTAAGATGACATCTTTGAAAGAAAGCAGACCCCAGTCAGGCTCCATATTCATAAATTGGCTGAGCTTAAGGCCAGTGAATCTGGATTGATTTAAAAAGGCTTTTTCATCCTTCCAATCAAATGAAGTCATTGTTAATTAGATGCTTTCTGTTAACAATGTCACTCTTCTCCACATTACCTGCTCACACTTGCAGCGCCTCTAGTGCAACATCTGGAGCACCAGTTCCCCTGCAATCAGTCCTCACAAGTTTGGCTGGAGAGTGGTGGTATTTCCGCTTCGCAATCCCTGTCTGAAGGAAGATACGGTTCAGTGTGCTGCTGGTGAGACACATACCAACTTTTTAACTTGAGAGATTATAAAACAATCTCTCCGAAAACTCTTTTCCCCAACATTTTTTATGAACTGCACAGCAGTTTCTCTGTGCTGTTCCCGCTTTGCAGATGGGTGTTTTCAAAAATGTCTAACGCCACAAAGTCAGCTCCCACAGACTTTCAGCTTAAGACCAGGTTCCTCCTTACACTAGAAAACCGGAGTTGAGGAGTCGCAGCCGCCCCCAGGCCCGGCCGTCCACCCGCCTCGGCCTAACGTGGACTGGCCGCCCCAGGCCGGGCAGCCTGGCGGGCAGCCCGGAGAGAACGAGGCTTAGAGCGCTCTGGCCAGAGAGAGGAGAGAGGGCTACTGGGGCGGACGGGCAAAAGGCGTTCCTTCGACGGTGGGCCTCGAGACCTCACGTCGTCTGGCCGAGGCCGCCTCACACTCCTCCTGGCGCATTCCGAAGACGTTTGCGGCTCCGACTTGAGGGGACACAAACTGCCGGCGCCGACCAAGGCCGCGGGCCGGGGTTCGGGGAGCGTGCGCCACCCCCCGGTCGGGCCTGGCTCCCTTAAGGAATCTGCCCCCGCGCAGGCCGGGGACTTGGTCACTCTGCTCTCTTGCGGGGTAGGGGCCTTAAGCGTCAGCCGCAGCCCGACTCCTGCCGTCCGACGAGGTCGCGGCCGCCCAGCCCCGCGCCCCGGCCCTTCACGGTGCCGGGAGCCACACTGGTGTCGAGCGCCCGCAGGCGGCCTCGCGAGCGAGGCTCGGTGCCCGGATGTGGGCCTCGCTTCCGGGAGCTGCTCCCTCCGGCGCCGGGCTCAGGGCCGCAGTGCCCCGGCCTCGAGGGAAGGGGTGGAAGGGTCCCGGGGCCCTTACAAGAGAGTTTGACTCGCATAGCGCACAGTTCGTTCAAAAGGAGCGCCCTTGTGGGGTGAGGAACGTGAGGAGACACCAGAGGAAAGGACCCTTCACTGCGGAACGGACGGTGCCTCCCGGCTGCCCTCGCGGCCCGCGACGCCGAGGACCGCGCGGATCCCAGCGCTTGCCGGGCAAGCGGCTGTCACAGGCACCTCAGGGCCCGGGAAGACGGCAGGCCTTCAGGAAAGCCTCGGGGACCTGCCGCCGGGGAGCTCCTGGGCGAAAGTCGCTCACCGGGGCCTAGCCTTGGGCCCGGGACCCGGCCCCCGACTCTGAGGTGCCTGAGGACGACACCTCGGCCTTGGAGTCCTCCCTGGCTGGGGCTGCGGAGAGTCGGGGGGGCTGCACGACTTAGCGACAGTGAGTCCTGATCCCCTGGACCTCACAGAGGTCAGAAGCACACTAGATGAGGTTAGGCGGTGAGGGTGGGAGGGCAGAACCACAGTGCGACAGGCCGACAGCGAGTTGGGACTCTTAATTATATTTCTTCGAGTCCTTGACCCCAAAGCGTCGCCCTGAGACGACGTACGCCCTCTCCACAGGAGGGTTCGGGGAAACGAAGTTTCCTGAGCCTCTCATCCCGGTTCTTTGCGCTCAGGGAGAAGGGCAGAGGATAGCAGCAACCAAAACACCTGCGATCTCTCAATACAATAAAATAAGGACGGTGACTGGAGCCGTTTCTCCTTCCGTTTCCAGAGGGAGCTCAAACCTGAAGCATCAAGGTTATCCCTCTCCAAACTGTGAAACGAGATACTCTCAAAACCTGCCAGGGACACCACCGACTGTCCCCGGAGGGGGTTCCCCTTTGCAAATAGAAAAGGAGGTCGATTCCCCCCCCCCATTTTCGTGCTTGTGGGATTCTAGTTTGGGGCTTGAGCAGTGTAATAAACTGCTTTGACCCTCTGGAGACTAAACTATAACTGAGCGAAGGGAAATCAGGCGAGAAAAAAGGAAGGTGCTGAGAAGTGGCGGACGGAAGGGAGATCCGGGTGGGTGGCGCGCTGGGCCGCTCTGACCCGCGGTGCGACCCTCTCCCGCGTGTGTAAATCTCGGGGCGCCCTGCCCCAGGGCTCTGGGCTGACCCGCAAAAATACTGCCACGTGCTCAAGGGCTGCTGGGCGCAGGCTCTGCACTTCGGGGGCGAGACAACACACA
>PVJI01024115.1:0-22424 GCA_004026765.1 Micronycteris hirsuta
AAAGCAAGCAAAACATAATCAGAGACGCTGAAATTAAGAACAAGCTAACAATAGACAGGGGAGAGGGGGGAGGGGACAATGGGGAGAAGAGTTTTCAGGAATCACTGTAGAGGACACATGGACAGAACTAAGGGGGAGGAGGGAGGTTGGGGGGGAGGGACGGGAGGGGAAGGGAGGGGGGAGGGGAGAGGCTACAAATAACTGTAATTAAACAAAAAAATTAATTAAATAAAAAAAATAAAAAAAAATAAAAAAATAAATGTTTGATAGAATTCACCTGTGAAAAAAAAAGAAAAAAAAAGGAAAAAAAAAATGTCCATACTCCCCAAAGCAATATATAGATTCGATGCAATCCCTATCAAAGTACCAATGGCATATTTCATGGATATAGAATAAACACTTCAGAAATTTATATGGAACCATAAACGTCCCCGAATATCAGCTGCAATTTTGAGACAGAAGAGGAAAGCATGAGGGGTCACAATTCCTGATATCAAACTGTATTACAAGGCAACTGTAATCAAAACAGCTTGGTACTGGCATAAAAACAGACAGATAGACCAATGGAACAGAATAGAGAGCCCAGAAATAAACCCAAGTCTTTATGGGCAATTAAACTTCGACAAAGGGGGCAGAAGCATAAAATGGAATAAAAATAGCCTCTTCAACAAATGGTGTTGGGAAATCTGGATGGCTACCTGTAAAAAAATGAAACTCGAGCACCAGCTTACACCATACACAAAGATAAATTCAAGGTGGATAAAAGACTTACATGTAAGTCGTGACACCATAAAAGTTCTAGAGGAAAACATCGGTAGGACAATCTCAGACATTCCACGCAGCAACATCTTCAATCATATGTCCCCTAGAGCTAGGGACATAAAGGAAAGAAAAAACAAATGGGACCTTATCAAAATAAAGAGCTTCTGCGGGGCTAAAGAAACTAGTATTAAAATAAAAAGAGAACCAACTGTATGGGAAAACATATTTGCCAATGATACCTCAGACAAGGGTCTGATCTCCAAAATATATAAAGACTCCACTCCAGGAAGACAAAAAACCCAATTAAAAAATGTGCAAAAGACATGAACAGACACTTCTCGAAAAAAGACATACAGAGGGCACAGAATCATATGAAAAGATGCTCAACATCATTAGCCATCAGAGAGATGCAAATTAAAACCACAATGAGATATCACCTCACATCAGTCAGAATGGCCATTATCAACAAAGCAACAGATAACTGTTGGAGGGGATGTGGAGAAAAGGGAACCCTACTGCACTGTTGGTGGGAATGTAGACTGGTACAGCCACTGTGGAAAATAGTATGGAACTTCCTCAGAAAAATGAAAATGGAACTGCCTTTCGACCCAGCAATTCCACTACTGGGATTATATCCTAAGAATCCTGAAAAATCAATTCAAAAGAACCTTTGCACTCCTATGTTCATAGCAGCACAATTCACAGTAGCTAAGTGCTGGAAACAACCTAAGTGCCCATCTACAAATAAATGGATCAAGAAACTATGGTACATTTACACAATGGAATTCTACGCAGCTGAAAGGAAGAAGGAGCTTATACCCTTTGCAACAGCATGGATGGAACTGGAGAGCATTATGCTAAGTGAAGTATGCCAGGCAGTGTGGGACAAATACCATATGATCTCACCTTTAACCGGATCATAACCAACAAAAGTAGAAAGCAAGCAAAACATAACCAGAGACATTGAAATTAAGAACAGTCTAACAATAGACAGGGGAGAGAGGGGAGGGGACAATGGGGAGAAGCGTTTTCAGGAATTACTGTAGAGGACACATGGACAGGACTAAGGGGGAGGAAAAGGCTGGGGGGGGGAGGTGGGGCTGGAGGGGAAGGGAGGGGGGAGGGGAGTGGATGCAAATAACTAATTGAACAAAAAATAAAATAAAATAAGTAAATAAAAATAAAATAAAATATAATAATAGTACAGAAAAAGAAAGAACATCCCCCCGTCAGATGTATAATTATCATTTTCTAAAAGGTACCCATATCATTTTTTATATTTTAGGTTAATTGTGTTCAGAATGGTATGAATGTATCACCTATCATAGAAACTACATGAAGATGATTTGGAATAACACATCATTTAATTGCTAAACTTCTATGAGCTCTGCCAATTCTGCTAGTGGATTCTAGTGCTGATCTATATGAAATCATGCCTCCTCTGTAAAACCTACTCACAGCCTTGGCCTCATTATTAATCTTCCCACCCTTTTAGTTTAAATATAAATGGCAGGCATCTCTCTCTCTGTCTCTCTCTCTCTCTGAATGCCAGCCATTTGATACTATAAGATCAAAGACAGCCTAACTAGTCTAAGGCTGTTTTTCCCTGTAGGTTGCCAAAATATAGCATTTCTAATGGCCTCTGCATGTTAAGTTTGTCCTGACAACAGATAGGCAGTTATTCTCCTGGGCCCACACCAAAACTTGTCACAATTTTTACTGCTTTTTATGATATGCGGTAAAAGGGTTGGTCTAACTAGTGAAATACTCAGGAGAAGTGAGTAATAGAATTCAAAAGAGGAAAAGGAGGAGCAACTAAATATCTTTAGTTTTTAGGGTAGACTTTTATGGGATTCTTGAGTCTTTCCATCCAAATTTGATTTCCCAAAGTGATGATTTTAGATAGACAAAACTTCAAGATTTAAAATAGAAACACTCTGCCCTGACTGATGTGCTTCAGTGGGATGGGCATCATCTGATGGACCAAAAGGTCACCAGTTTGATTCCCAGTCAAGGCACATGCCTGGGATGGGGGCCACGGTCTGGCTGGGGGACTACAAGAGGCAACCAATCAATGTTTCTCTCGCACATTGATGTTTTTCTCCCTTTCTTTCTCCCTCATTTCTCCTCTCTCTAAAAATAAATAAATAACTTAACAAATAAAATAAAAACACCCTGAAGCGGGCCTCCTTTTTTCCACTTGTTTTATTGCTTGAAGTCTTTATTCTACATCTATTGGTATCATTTTATACCTGGCAGGAAAACCCAGTATTAGTGTACTTCCAATTCTTCCTTTGTAGCCATTATGCCATTCCTTTCATGCATTTTATTCTTATAAAAGTAATAAAGCTTATAATACATTGTTATTATTCTTGTTTAGAAAGTGAGATTCTATATCATAATATCTATGTACAGTGACACATGGTTAATAGACTTATTGTGGTGATCACTTTGTAAAGTATTTATAAATGTTAAATGTTAATTTTATAAATTTATAAATGTTAAATCACTATGTTGTACTCATAACATTATATAATACCACATGTCATTTATAATTAAAATTAATTTTTAAGGTAAGTAAATACATCTTTTAAAGAGAAAGTGAGATTTTATACCCAAGCTTGTGGAAACACATAATAGCCCTTTATCTCAAAACTTCATCTTTGGCCAATTAATGCACCACCCTGTGGATATTCAAAGTTTTCATAGGAAATGTTCACAGATTCTGAATATGATTGAGGGGGAGAAGGACGAATGCTGGAGTTAAGGACTTGTGCTCTTGCGTTCTAGTGTTAAATAAGCAGTAAAGCCACAGGGGTGTGTTCAGATTGTGAAATTCTTTTCTCTATGCATTTATAAATTGTGAATAGTTTTGTTTGTATTCCATAGTTCATTGAAAAGTTCCAAATTTTAAAAATATATTTGGAAAAAATTCAAAGTGTTAAAAAAGAGAGGACATTTTTACTTTTACCAACTGAGGTGTCAGGCTTAGGAATTTATGATGATGTATCACAACAACTTGTAAATTAACTTGCATGGATTTGTTTAATGGCAGACTCATTTTATAAAAAAAAAATTCATATAAGATCACGGCACAAAATTGGTTGTAGGTGTTCAAATTCAGACTAAATAAAGGACCACATGATAAAGCAAGTAGGAAACTGGGAATTATGTATCAAGATAGCCTAAATTAATTGTCTGGGATAGTGGTAAACCTTAAAGATATAATGCAGTGAAGCCCAAAGTCAAGGAGGATTAGTAGAGGAAAGTTAAAAAAAGGGAGGGGGAGGATCATGGCCAGATAGTTCAGTTAGACTGCCTTCCCGATATGCCAAGGTTGCACATTCGATTCCCAGTCAGGCACATACAAGAAGCAAACAAAGAATGCACAAATAAGCATAACAACAAATCAATGCTTCTCTCTCTCTCTCTCCCCACTTCCTCTGTCTCTCCAAAATTAATGAATATAAAAAATATTTTTAAAAAGAAGATATAAAATTAAATTCAATATAAAATTCAAAGCCATCAGCATCCTTTGTAGTTGTTATGAGTGGAAAAGTGAAAGACATTATTGGTGAGAAACATGTGCCTTTACTCACTGACTTGGAAGTCAGTACAACCTAGATAAGTTGCAGAGGGAAGATACTTGCATTTTAATTACTGGTTTATTGGACAAGGTAGTAATATGAGTAGATAATTTGTCACAATACCTGTAACTTACTGAGTTAATGTACTAAGTGCTGATCTAAGCATGTTCTCATTTAATCTTGTCAACGCTTCTGCAAGACAAGATATATTTTTTCACATGTTTTATTGTTGTTCAAGTACAGTTGTCACCATTTTCCTGCCACGACTCCACCCCACCCCAGCCATCCCCACTTCTCACCCTTGATCTTACTCACCTTTGGTTTTGTTCTTGTATCCTTTATACATGCTCCTGAAAGTCCTTCCTCCTTTCCCCCCATTATCCCCTCCAACTTCCTTTCTGGTTACTGTCAGTTTGTTCTTAATTTCCATGTCTCTGGTTATATTTTGCTTGTTGTTTTGTTGACTAGGTTCCACTTATAGGTGAGATTATATGGTATTTGTCTTTTACCGCCTGGCTCATTTCTCTTAGCATAATACTCTCCAGTTCCATCCTTTCTGTTGTGAAGGGTAGGAATTCTTTCTTGCTTACTGCTCCTTAGTATTCCATCATGTAAATGTACCATAGTTTTTTGACCCACTCATTTACTGATGGGCATTTAGGTTGCTTCCAGCACTTGGCTATTGTAAATTGTGCTGCAAGACAAGGTGTATTATTTCCATATTGTATAAGAATGTGCATAGATGTACAATAGGCAGCCCAATGAAGAAAACACTGGGTAATTGATCCTAGTATTGAAATTTAAAAAAAAAGAGATGAAGGAGTAGAAGCCAACCAAAGGTCAGGAACTGAGAAGACAAGAAGTGACAGAGGGAAAAGAGAATGTGTCCATGGACAGTTGGTCTTGGCTCAGTAACTCTCCAGGTCATGTTATTGCATTCACATTCCCCGTGGCCCTTTTGTGGGTCAAAGTGAAGGAGGAAAAGAGCTGAGGTATAGGAAAAAGATTTGTAACAACTGTAGGGCAAAACTGTGGTGTAAAACACACTTCCTCCTTCTGCCATTTTATATCATTTCTGAAGAAAAGTGATATGCAAGTCTAGGAAGCACAGAGAGTCCCAAACAAGATGGATGCAAAGAGGCCTACTCCAAGATACATAAAAATAAAGAGAGAATCTTAAAAGCAACAAGAGAAAAAGAAAAGTTAGTAACCTATAGGGGAGTTCCCATAAGACTGACAGCTGATTTCTCAAAACAAACTTTGCAGTCTTGCTGTGGCTGGTGTGGCTCAGTGGACTGAGCACTGGCCGGCAAACCAAATGGTTGCTGGTTTGAGTCCCAGTCAGAGCACAGGCCTGGGTTGCAGGCCAGGTCCCCAGCTGGGAGTGTGCGAAAGGCAGCCTCATATTGATGCTTCCTCTTTCTCCCTCCATTCCCCTCTGTCTAAAAATAAATAAATCTTTAAATATAAAAAAAGAAACTTTGCAGGCTAGAGTCAATTAGCAAGAAATATTCAAAGCTGTGAAAAGCAGAGAACTACAGCCAAGATTTCTCTATCCAGCAAAGCTATCATTTAGCATTGAGGGGCAGATAAACAGCTTCCTGCACAAGAAAAAGCTAAAGGAGTTCATCATCATCAAATCATTATTATATGAATGTTAAAGGGACTTATTTAAGAAAAAGGAGAACATCAAAACTACAAACAATAAAATGACAATAAATACATATCTATCAACAATTGAATGTAAAAAGCAAACTAAGCCAGCAAGAAGAACAGAGACAGAATCATGGATATAGAGATCATTTTGATGGTTGCCAGATCAGAAGGGGTATGGGGGAATGGGTGAAGAGGTGAGGGGATTAGGAAGTACAAATAGGTAGTTACAGAATAGCCATGGGGATGTAAACCGTAGTATAGGGAATGGAGCAGCCAAAGAACTTACGGCATGACACATAGACATGAAAAAAGGTGTGGGGATTGTCTGAGGGAGTGGGGGATATTGGCTGGAGGAAGGCAAAGGGGGAAAATTGGGAACAAATGTAATAGCATAATCAATAAAATATAATTTAAAAAAGAAGTCTTAAGCTCAGGGACCACACACAAGAAAATGGCCTCCAATTTGACAGTATTTTTAATATCAACAGTTACCACAACAAGTGCTGAATGTACATTTTAAAATTAGTGTTAAAAATACTATGCCCCAATAGTCTCAAAATCAGTAGAATGCTTCCTACTGTTTAAGTCAAAAAAGCACAGTAAACTGGTTTAAAGACAATTTGAAAAATGAATTTCCTTAAAGCTCTTAAATGCCTTTTATCTAATAAGTTTTTGTTTCTGTAAGAGCATGGTTATGCCAATATTTTCTATTGTAGGCCATTGGGAAATATACTGAAGGCGTATATTTGAAAAATAAATTACATGGCATTTTTTTGGTAGCTCTCACTTTTGGATATTTAAAACTAAATGAAATAAAAAATGAACTGACAGTAACCAGAGAGGAGCAGGGAGGGGGATAACAGGGGAAAGAAGGGGAAGAATCATCAAGGAACAAGTATAAAGGACCCATGGACAAAGCCGAAGCAGCGAAGGACCGAGGGTGGAAGGTAGGGGTGGGTGGGACAGGGAAAGTGGTAGTGGGAAAATGGAGACAACTGTACTTTAACAACAATAAAAAATAAAAATTAAAATTAATTCAAAATTGAAAAGCTAAATGAGCATTTCCAAGTTAAATTCTACATTGGTCAATTTAAAATATAAAACTTTTTTTTTTTTACCTTTCTTTAGGGCAAGGTCAGAGCACTTGGCATCCCTTATAGTTATCATGTACATCAAGTGAAAGACATTAGTGGTGAGAAACACGTGTATACTTGCTGACTAGAAAGAATGCAATCTGGATGAGTTATAGAGAGAAGATATATATATAGAGAGAAGGTGAGGACAAGCTATGTGTCAGCTCTCTGCATTGCACTTTTGGCAGTTTTGCTACGATTTGATGGTTTTGAAATTCAAGAGCTAAACACTTAAAAACCTCTATTAGATTTTATGGATAAATATAATGTGAATGAGTTTTCAATCCTCTGAGAGATATTGCAACATATTATTGATTTTTCATTTACCAAAAGCTAAGTCCTAAAATCTCAATGATGCTTAATATGTGGGTGTATGAATATTGCAAAATAACTCTGTATAAATTATCCTGCTTGGTCATTTCAGCATCTGTGTGAGGTAGCCATTTGCCAGCCTGGTTTTAGAGAAGATAGAATTAAAGTTCTAAAATGCATTGTCATTTTTATCAGCATCTCCATGATTAATCACCAAAGAACTGGAACTAGAACTGAGGATAGCGTTCTGCAAAATTCTGTGCTATTATCTCTACCCTTTCACTTGTCTTGAAACAATGTTGGAAGCACCAAGACAATCTGAATTGATAAAAGTTTGGTAATTGTTTTAAATATAGAATTACACTAATGTAAGCAGTCATTGTGAGATCCTACTATGGACCAACCTGTGGCTGAGCACTCTGCATCCTTTGCTTTCTATCTTCGCTATCTCTACAAAGGACTCTGATTATCATCTCTAATTTAAGATGAGGGGGATGTCTTAGGCAATTGATTCATGGACCAATTTTGAGAAGAATGCTTCTGGCTTCAGTCAACTCTAAAGAAACTTCGAGCATGAAATATCGATTTCATGTAAATAAATTCATCATTTTACAGGCTAATTTGTCCATGGGCAAGTCTTAGAGGTTCTGGTTTGGAGACATGTGAACTAAATCCACTGTCATCACTCACTTAGGGAAAGAAATGCCAAGGTACTGTTTCAAAATATCTGCATTGTGGTTCATTGCAATGAAGGTGGATACCTTTGCATGGCCAGTTAGGAACTCTTTTTTTAGCTCTAAGGGAAATGGAGTCTGAAATTTGCATACTCAGAAATTCCTGCACATCCTTGGGTTAATGCTCAGAAGAATCTAGGTAGAAAGAAAGTTAATAGAGGTTAACTGGAAAGGACAAATTCTGAAAGTCTGAACAAATTTTAGTCTCAGCACAGCATCACACACAAACTTAAAACAACACCAATTTATTGTAGTCTTATTTCACAGAAGAAGTAGGTGGCTCTTGAATAACAATTAGAAGAAAGTGCTATTAGTTTTATTTGCCCAGAGTGATTTTATCCTATTAACAACAGAACTTGTGGAGTGAACACTCCATTTATAGGGTGCTCACTGTTATAAGAAAATCTTCTGCTTCATTAGCTCTTCTATAAAGTTGGAAGTTCAGATAGAATCTTTAATGTATAGAAGATTTTAGAACCCCACATGACAATGAGATTAGTTTAGCCTGCAGTGTTATATGCCACCATTACTATGAAGGGGAGACATTTCCAAGATGGATACTTGACTACTGACAAGTTAACATCTTAAATTAATACTTCAAGCATAATTAATAACCCCACTGGCAGCAACTACCTTTTTGTTATATACTTGGTACACATTTGATTTGATTTTTATTGTTGGTCAAGTACAGTTGTCTTCATTTTCCTCCCACCCCTCCCTCCGACCCCAGCCATCCCCACCTCCCTCCCCTGATCCCACACCTCTTGGTTTTGTCCATTTGTCATTTATATATGTTCCTGAAAACACTTCTTCCTTTTCCCTCCATTCTCCCCTCCCACCTCCCCTCTGGTGACTGTCATTTTGTTCTTAATTTCAATGTACTTGGCACACATTTTAGTTTAAGCAAATGCCATTTGAATGCCTTTGATATCCTATTTGTTTTTGAAGGGCATAACTTTCTTTGACTTTAGAAATGATGATTGCCCTTTCTTCCTCTGAATGTCTTTGATCACGGTCATAATATATGTCAGCTCAAAACATGGTGTCAAGGGTTGACAAATCCCACGCAGAATAATGTCTATCAATCAGGCTTAAAAATTATTTTCAAAAGTCTACCTTCTGCCCTACCACTAATTTTTGAACTGATATCCTTTGGGTTATGGTCTATTTTCTAGAATTCTTTTTGAGAATGAATAGTACACGGAGGAGTTAATATGGACCTTGCCATCAAGCAAGCATCCAACAAATGTTTGCTGAAGGAAATGTTCATTAACTGGCATTGCTCTTTCCCTGACTGGTGTTACTCAGTGGGTTGGAGTGTTGTCCCCTAAACCAGGAGATTACCAGTTCAATTTCTGTTCAGGGCACATCCCTAGATTGTGAGTTAGATCCCATTTAGGGGTGCATACAAGAGGCAACCAATCCATGTTTCTCTCACATTGATGATTCTCTCCATCTCTCTTCTTCCTTCTCTCTCTAAAATCAATGAGTGTGTTCTCAAGTGAGAGTTAAATTTTTTTTAATAGCATCACTTTTAAGCATGTTAGCTTAGGTTAAATCCTCATAAGGTTGGGACTCAGCACAGAGGACTGTCAGTAAACTGGGGCAGGATGCAGAACAGAAAGTATGAGAGCACTGAGGATTATGAGCATCTACTAGAATAAAGCTTCAAAAATGAGGGAAACTGGGCTGACCTTCTCCTCAAAGATATCTAGTGTCAGGAACAGTTTGTGGCAACCTACAATGTGTTCAGTAAATGTTTTTGGTATAACAGAAGGTAAAATTCATTCACATCAAACTTTTGCACACATGTGTGGTGGCACTGAGGGTGCAATACAAATGATGATTACAGAGACTGACAAGTAGAGAATGGGCCAAAGACTCAGCAGAAAATAAGGGTCTTTTTCTAAAGAAAAACTAGGAAAGACAGAAATGGGCCAAATAGTGGTAAGCGCAAAAGAAAAAATTGGTGAGTAGTGAGATAAGGCAATTAAGATGTTCTTCTTACTCTCTCCTAAGGGCTGAGGTGGTAATCCTGTGTTTAGACAGTATTTGCCAGCTATAGTGTGGGGAACTTTTGTTAATTATCTCATTGAATTCTAACAGTTATGAAATGGGTATTATCATTCACATGTTAGAGATGAGAAAACCAAAGCACTGAAGTTCACATAGCTAGTGAGGGACAGAACTAGGATAGCTTTCAGAGGTGTGAGGATATTGAACACAGAGCAAGGGCTAAAAGATACTTGTGTATCTGAATAAGTGTGTGGGATGGTGACTCTGAGTCCAGTGTAGTATGAAAGACAGACTCTTGAACTTCAGATGATGTTTTGACTCTAGAGGCATAGAGACACCCCGAGCACTTAGTATTCACAGTGCAGAAAGATAAAAGGTCTTGAAAAGATTGTCATTTGGAGAAGCCAAGGTCACAAGGAGAGTTTTAAATTTTACGTATCAGTAATATCTTCCTATTGGCTATATATTATTTTCCATAATTAAATGTTTTAAATGTACCTCTAAAAGTGCTCACTGAGGGATGGTAGCATCTGTGGGGTGGCAGGTTAGGGGACAACACAAAAAAAGGGAAATCAGACAAACATTCCTAACAAGTACCTGAGTACCACACAAATTGCATACAATTTACTTAATCCTCAAAGATAAAAACTAAAAAGAAAGAGTCAACTAAAAACTTACAAAATAATGATTATTAGCAACATTAAGAGTTGAGATTTATTTTGTCTCATAAAGTTTAAGATATTCTTCCAAGGTCAAATAGTTAGTAGATAGCATAACCAGAATTGCCTTCAGAGAAGTTAATATCAGAATAAATAACAATGAGTTTGGATTGGGCTGGGTGATTATGAATTTTCTCTTCTAAATTTTCTATGATATGGCTAATCAACTACCACATCTTCAAGAGATAACATTCTTTCTCTGTATATCTAATTCTCCTTCTGAAGCAATGTGTTTCTGAAGCTTCACTTCTGATCTCACTTGATTTCCACCTCTTCCCAGTAACCAATGTTATAAAATTCCAAATCCCTATCTGTGTTTCGTATTTTGTCATTTGGTATTAAACTTCCTCTCTTTGTAGTGATTTTATCTATGCTTTATCCAAGTTCTACGTGCCCTTCTATGATTTTTCCGTGGAGTTCCTTAAATATTTCCTCCCCAACACCCACACCATCAACTTGCAGTAACTAGCAATGGAAGTTCTGTTGGAATTTATTTTATTATTCCACCTGGAAGTAAATTGTAGCACATGGTATTCTCTGTCTTCTAACAATGTTGAAGGTATGCATTATGTGTAGTTTTCCTTATTCTTTTTGAATATACAGGATCCAGCACAAATAATGCCCCTTGTTATTACAAAATCTTTTATCACAAATGCATAAGCATGTAATTCTTTAAGATAACAATATCACACTCAAGCACGCACCATATGTCATTTTAGGTGAAATGTTCAAATTAAAACTATAAATTATTGCACCCATATTATTACCCTACCGGCCACACTCAAGCAGGTACTTCTGGACACTGCATGTGTGTGTGTGTGTGTGTGTGTGTGTGTGTGTGTATCCCAAAAACTCTGGAGGGTGGGACCCTTCTAGCACAGGCTTCCCCCAACTAGGTGGGTGTTCTAGGAACACATCTCTATCGGTGTACCAGCTGGTGTTGTTGTGATAGGCTGCACTCAGCTTCAGTGAATTTTTGTTGAAAACTCAATGCTTTTGCCCATTTCATGATGATTGATTCACAAGTGTACCTGCCCACACCATGCTGAGTGTTCAGCAGCTTTGACCCAAAACAGCATGACCCCCATACCCAACCCTCCCTGTTCACCTGATCTCTCCCAGAGTGACTATTTTTTGGTTTCCAGGGTGAAAAAAAGTCCCCAAAGGGAAACATTTTGTTGATGTGGAAGAGATGAAACACAAAATGGCAGAAGCACTAAAAGGCATCAATATTGATGCGTTCAAACACTGTTCTGAGTAGTGGAAAATCACTTATTGATGCACGTATCGCATCAAATGGAGAGTACTTTAAAGGTGACTGAAGTTTAAACTTTTAAGAATAAATGCACAATTTTCATAAATAAATTTCATTTTGGGGGGCCCCCCTAGACACACATACATACACATGTATCTTTAGATTTTTTTGGCTTTGTTTTGTATGAAGGATGTGCGAGGAAAATCAATATCATGTGATTGCCATTAAACTCTAAACACATATGCCACATCTGAATATTTTTCTGTTGACTCTCAAAACCAAACTTTCTATTTATACTCCAAACCTGTTCCTCATACCACATTCACCATCTCCAGAAATGGATTTCTATTCTTCAAGTTATTCAGGCCAAAAAGATATAGGGAAATCTTTGACTATACTTTTCTCTCAAAACCAATCTATAAAATCAAACCTATAATATATATATAGCAGCAAACCATATTTTTTTGCCAAATCCACTATTGCCACCCCAATCCAAGCCATCAACAATAGGCTGAAGCTCTCACTTTCTCGTTTTTCTCCACCCAAATACAATTATCAAATAGAAAAATAGAGCCTTACTAAAGATTTATTAAAACATGATGTAACTTAGAATAAAATTAAAATTGCCTGTTATGCTTAATACAGATCTATTCCCTATCAATCAATATCCCTTAAATTTTTAGTAGCCTTTCACTTGCCTATGAGCTCCAACCACAAAGTCTTAGTACCATACATGTAATAGAATATTGTCCAGACTTTAAAAAGAAGGGAATTCTATAATATGTGGCAATACGATGGACATTGAAGACATTATCCTAAGTGAAATAAACCTGACACAGAAAGAAGATACTGCATGACCCTACCTATATGAGTTATTTAAAATGGTCAAATTCACAAAATTAAAGACAAGAATGATGGTGACCAGAGACTGAGGGAGGAAAAATGGGTAGTTACTAATCAACAGGCTTAAAGTTTAGGTTAAGTAAGTTGAATTAGCTCTAGAATCTGCTGTACAATATTGTACCTATAGTCAACAATATTGTATCATACACTTAAACATTATTAGGAGGGTAGATTTCATGCTAAGTATTCTCACAGCAATAAAATAAAAATTAATAAAAATGAAAATATAGGGAAGATATATATCACTAATATAGAGAATGAAAGACAGGGAGTCACTACAGACCTTGCAAACACCAAAAAGATAATAATAGAATACAACAAACAACTCTATACACATAAACTCAACAATTTATATGACAGAGACCAATTAATCAAAATGTACAAACCACCATACCACACTGAATCTGAAATACATAATTTGAATAGGTCTATAACTACTAAGGGAATTCAATTGTTAACTTCAAAAACTTCTTCAACAAAAACACCTCCAGATCCAGATGGGTTCACTGAAGAACATAACCAAATGTTTAAAGAAGAATTTGCACCAATTACACCCTATCTGTACCAGATAAAAAATAGTTGATAATACTTTAAACTCACTTTAAGCCAGTACTAACGTAATATCAAAAACAGATAAAAAGAAGAAAGGAAAAATATAGATCAGCATCCGTCATGAATATAGATAAAAAATATTATTAACAAAATATTAACGAGCAACAATTTTGCAATATATAAAATATTTTACATTTCAGGAGTGCAAGGCTATATAAATATTCAAAAATCAATCAATGTGAGCCACCATATTAATAGGAAAAATCAGAAAAATCACATGATTTTTGTGATGCAGACAAAATGTGATAAAATTCAATATCCATTTAGATTAAAAAGTCTTAGAAAACTAGGAATAGAGCCAAATTTTCTCAACTTGATGAAGAGTATCTACAAAATTAATTATAGTCAACATACTGATTAATTATACCTAACACAAGAGACAAGCAGGACAATTCAAAAACAGGTTAAAAATATGTACTTCAAAACTATGATTCTATAAAATCTGAAAATTTTATGAGAAAAAGACTATTGGGATATTATTAAATCTGATTCATTTTCACAGGCCACACTGAGGGATGCAGTTCAAAAATTTCAAAATTAATATAGATGAGCACAATATCTCTAGTGTCAATTCTCAATCCCTTCAAAGTGTCTCTCAGGATCAACTTCCATAATATTTACAAATGATAGTCATAACACAATTAACTGTTCTCTGTTTATAAAGCAATACCACAATAAAATTCATGTTTTAATAGCTAACATATTAGTAAGCCTTTGTCAAAATGTCTATGAATTTTTAAGAAAAAAAGTTTTCAAATTGCAGAGAAATTATATTTACATATTTGTTAGATACCTGATTTTCATGAATAAGAATGCAGTGTTTTATTGGAACTAAATTTTCTAGTATCACTACTGAGATTTCATTTCTTGGAAAAAAAGCTAAAACCTATTTTCCCCAAAGTTGCAACCCTGATGGAAAATCAACATACAAACACAATAACAATAATGTCAGGAAAGTTTTTCATCTGGGAGAACCAGTGGGGGAGAAAAACATGCTTCTGGCTATTGGTAGATTGAGTTAAGCAGTGGACCATGATACAGAATAACAACCCTCTACTGCACACTAAGCATGCTGCTCAGGAATTGTCACACACTGGAAATTCCCAGTGAGTCTATTAGATGTCAGGGGAAAACTTAACAAGCAGTAAATTTCCTAAATGGGTATGTGTCTGTTGTACAGTGCAGAAATGCCAATATATTTTGCACAAGATTGTAACCAACCTTCGTCTCCATTCTGCGTGATATTTGCCACAGAGAAACCCTACTGGCACACTGAATGCCCTTGCAGAAAACAGGCCTTCAGAGATTTCTGTCATGGAGTCTAGATTGTTCTGGGTAGGAAATGGGATTTTTTGTGCTCTCAATTCATCTTGGGTTTGGGTCCCTTAATTGATGCTGTTAGTGCCCTATCAATTACCCTTGGCAGTCACCTCAACATGCCAAAGGCTGCTTACTGCAAATATTTGCTAGTCTCTTCAGGAGGGCTCCGTTTTGGAGCTACCTCAGTCTCTGCAGTGGGCAGACCAAACTGCCCAAGACAGTTTGTACCCCAAGAAGCAGCTCTCAACCAAAGATGGGCAGGGCAGAGGTCCCTCGTGGGACTAAACTCCAACTTTTCGAAGCAGTTTCTACCTTATTAAAGAACTGTTAATGGCTTCCTCCTTTCCTTGTCTCACATCCCTATCCCCTAAAATGTTTCTCCAGATCAACTTCTAAATAAAATACTTGTCTCAAGTTCTGCTACTTTGTTGACACCAAACCAAAACAGGCTTCCACTGAGGAATTTTTAAACGCCGTAAATGGAAAGGAACCTATCTCTAGGTTACCAGATCCAGAGTAAATCATATATGGACTATTTAGATATTAAATTATTTTTCAATGAATATGAATTGTGACTTTGAAGGTAAAAAGATCTCGCAAAGTGAGTATGTAGTTTAAAAGACATTTGGAAGGAGAAAGTTCTGCCTACTTTGGCCTTCTGGTAATATGGAGGTTACGACTTGTTAGATGCATTATATATTCATTATGCCAAAAACCCTGGTATTTCGAGAGACCAGATGAACCATTTTCTTGCCCCTTGCCTCTTTACTCCTTGAGTCACTACTCTACCTTACTCAATAATATACATTCAAAAAAAAAAAAACACAGGATCATTAGCAACCAACATTTCTTAAGCCTTGGAGGTAACCTATGAGTGACTCATATTGAGATGTTGGGAGCAACATATTCAGAAAAAGGGGATAGTCAAGAACAAAAAAGAAATACAGATTTGATTAGATAATCAAGGAGGGCAACATTCTCAATGTTTACATTTATCAGGTTTTGCTAACATATCCCTTCCTCTCCACTTATCACCATTGCCACTCATGTTTTTCAGGTCTGGGTTGGAGCTTAAAGAGGCCAAATGCTGTAGCTGGTTTCCCATAAGTATGCATTTAATATTCCCCAGAGATGTGTCCAGCAGCCCCTGGTAAGCAGGCAGTTTCAGGTAAAATTGCAAAACAGGCCCTGGCTGGTGTAGCTCAGTGGACTGAGCGTGGGCTGGGAACCAAAGGGTCCCAGTTCGATTCCCAGTCAGGGCACATACCTGGGTTGCGGGCCAGGTCCCCAGTGAGGGCCATGTGAGAGGCAACCATACATTGCTGTTTCTCTCCATCTCTTTCTCTCTCCCTTTCCCTCTCTCTAAAAATAAATAAAATCTTAAAAAAATAAAATTGCAAAAGAGGATAAATTTGTGCAGTAATACATCACCTCACTTTCCATATCTTTGACAGTTCATGATTCTCTCATTCAAGTGTATTTTTTTTAGTTTACCCTTATTTAGACCCACACTCAGGAAATACCCTGACTTCAATTACTTAAAAAGTATCTGCATTAGCTCTTCCAAGACAGAATTCTTTCTAATTCTGGAATGGAAAGTTTTGTATCCATTTATACATGTTTTAGACAAAATTAAGTAGACAAGTAATGACTATAGGAATGGGGAATCTTCCACTTAGAAAATATTGAGCCACAATTGTCTCTTTACCATCCTTAGAGTTTCCTAAAGTTATTTCTGAAGAAAATTTATATACCTTTATAGCCTGTTAGAAAACAAATTTTTCAATTATTGTTCAAAGAATATAGCTGCCTGGTAAACAGTATGTATTCATTGAATCATCAGGAATAGAGCGAGATAAATGTGCTATAGTACCTTTAAACTCTTCCACAATTGGTGATATAATTTCAATCCAAGCAGAATGTGTGAGAATCAGGGTCGCTGATTGAGTAAATCTCAGTCCAAAGACAGGAGAAAGTGAAGTTCCAGCTCAAGCTGGCATGCAACAAGTAAAAAGGGTGAATTCTTCCTTTCTTTGTCTTGTGTTCCATTCAGGTGTTCAATGGACTGAAGGATTTCCACCCACACTGGGGAGGGAAATCTACTGAGTGCACTGTTTCAAATGCTGATCTCATCCAGAAACACCCTTAAGGATACACCCAGAAGTAACGTTTAATCTGGGTGATGTGTGGTGCCTTCAAGTTGACACACAAGATTAATCATCACGAATTCAACCTTTGTCAATTTGGCACCCATTTGCATCTCCTTGCAATATACTTAATCTCATAAAAAAATAATAAGATCACAATTCCACCTAATTACCTTGCATAAAGCTAACCCTTTCCCAAAAAGACGAGGTAACATCCTTGAGTAACGTTTTATATTTCTCCTTTATACCTTGTAACTTAAGTATGCTGATGTAAATTTAGCAATACTGAAATGCTATGATATAAACTCAATACATCTTATCTTACATGATAAAAGGATAGAGAGGAAAGAAGGCATACACACAAATGTATTTATAGCAAAATAGGATTAAAGGCATAATAATTGCTGTTCTTATTTCTGTAACCGGTCACATTGTCATAGCTGGTATTTATAATTACCTTCTTCCACTTCCCCTATCTATTCCCTTTACCCTCAGCAAGCACCTCAACTAGTCACAGCTCTTTACTTTGTGGGCTAATTTAGCCTTCATTTCTGAAGGGTTACAGCCATTAGTAGCTTTGCCTGCATTGGGTTATTGTAATATTCCATTGACCTTAATCATAAAGCATGGTGAGACTAAGAGACACCCGAAGGGATTTCTTGTGTTCCAGACACATTCTTCCTTACATCCATTTGTGGAGTAGTAGCCCAACTTCCCCTTCAGAATCAGTCACCCTAGCCAAAACCGTGACTCCCTTCTCTGCCTATTAAGTCAGAGGCCTGAGGAGCCCAAAGTAACTGGGTGACAGTCTTGACAATCTTAACTTCCAGTTCAGTGGAATCATTGTTGTGTCTCCTGATGGATGCATTCCTTCCTCTGTAAGTAAGACCTCTAGGCCATTAGAGTGTAAAGTTATGGTGACAGTAAGCAAAAATTTTGCTAGTGGGTTATTAGAGGTAATAGAGAATGATGCCACTCTCATTTCCACCCCTTGACTCTTGGACCCATGGATCCTGGTTATTGGAGAAGCAGTACCACATATTGGACACTGATTCAGAGCATAAACAACCCTCTGGAGAAGCTTACCCTAGTGCTGCAAAGTATTGTCACATAGCTGGTGCTGTGACAGAATTTTCAAAAGGTCATTCCACAATTCTATGTAGACAGATGCTTCAGGATAGTGGGGAATATGGCAATGCTAGTGAATTCCATGAGCATGGTACCATTGCCACATTTCTTCTATGAAGGGAATTCCTTGATTAGAAGCAATGCTGTGTGGAATATCATGAGAGTGGGTAAGGCATTCTGTGAGTCCACTGATAGTAGATTTGGCAGAAGCATCGCATGCAGGGAAGATAAATTTTTTATGGACAGTGCCTGTTACAGAAAGAACAAAATGTCCTCCCTTCTAGGATGTAAGTAGTCCAATGTAATCAGCCTACTACCAGGTAATTGGCTGATCACCCTGGGGAATGGCGCCATATCTTGGACTCTGTTGGTTTCTGCTGTTAGCAGATTGGAAACTCACCAGTGGCTATACCCAGGTTGGACTTGGTGAGTGGAAGTCAATGTTGATGAGCTCATATATAACCTCCATCCCTGCCACCATTGCCACTGTGCTCATCAGCCCACTTGGAGGTAACAAGTATGGCCTGGGAAAAAGGCTGACTGTATCCACTTAATCCTATCAACTTGATTATTAAAAATATTCTCTACTGTGGTTTTAATTTGCATCTCTCTGATGGCTAGTGTGTGATGCTGAGCATCTTTTCATATGTCTCTGGGTCCTCCGTATGTCCTCCTTGGAGAAGTGTCTGTTCAAGTCTTTTGCCCAGTTTTTAATTGGGTTGTTTGTCTTCCTGGAGTGGAGTTGTGTGAGTTCTTTATATATTTTGGAGATCAAACCCTATTCTGAGGTATCATTGGCAAATATGTTTTCCCATATAGTTGGTTCTCTTTTCATTTTAATGCTGTTTTCTTCAGCCATGCGGAGCCTTTTTAATTTGATGAGGTCTCATTTGTTTATTCTTTCCTTTATGTTGGGGACATACCAGCAAAGAAGATCATCTTTTGGTGAGCATTCACATGGGACACAGATATCTTCATTTTTTTGTGTGCATTCAGTGAGATCCACATACTTCTCCAAATTTGTCACCAATTTTCCAAACATGTTTCTTCCAACTCCCAGCTAAGCCATTGGCCACAGACCGTTAACCAGTAAAGCAGGTTCTCAAATAACATTTTGATCAATGTTTTGTTATAATGTTGATAAGAAAAAAATTCCTGGCCAGAACCTCTGTCTTTATGGAGTTTGTACATTCTCCCCATGTCTTTCTGGTACTCTGGTTTTCTCCCAAATTGCAAAGACGTGCACATGAAATAAATGACATGTCTCAATTGTTCAGTCTGAGTGAGTTGTGTGTGTGTTGGGGGCGGGGTGAGTGCGCCCTGAGACGGAAGGGAATCCTCTCCAGGATGAGTGCCTGCCCAACACTCTGAGCAGTAGGATAGGCTCTGGCCATCCATGAACCTGAACTGGAATAAACAGATTGAAAAAAGATTCTCTTATCTTTACTAATCTTTCTTAAATGCATGTATAGCTCACATTTATTTTAACATTTAATATTATAAGTGGTTTAAGTCTTTATTTAGAAGTTTGGTGACGTGTTTCTGACCAGAAATATGCCCTGGGAACATAACTCTTGTTTGTATCAATTAACCTGTGGTAACACTGGTTTTGTTACACACCATTTTGCTTAAAATCAGTTTCCAAGAGCCTATCTACAATGTTGAGGACTTACTATATATAATTGCACATCTGACCATTTCTTTCTCCAAACAAAGTGACGAACCAGAATAAAAAGATCATAAATAGCTCTGGTAGGTATAACTCAGTGGATTGAGAGTGGGCCTGAAATCAAAAGGGTTATCTCCAGTTTGGTTCCCAGTCAAGCCTGGGTGGTGGGCCAGGTCCCCGATGGTGGGCCAGGTCCCCAGTGGGGAGCACTAGAGAGGCAACCACAGATTTGTTTTTCTCCCTCCTTCTCTCTCTCTCTTACCCCCTCTCTAAAAATAAATAAATACAATCTTTTTTGAAAGCTCGTAAATAGACACAAATACAGTTAATTGTTTTTCTTTAATTGAATTTATTGGGGTGACACCGGTTAACAAAATTATACAGGTTTAAGGTGCACAATTTTAGAACACATCATCTATACACTGTATTGTATGTTTACCACCCCAAGTTAAGTCTCGGTCCATCATCATTTATGCCCCCATATCCTCGGCCATCTTATCCCCACCTCTGCCCGTACAATCACCATACTGTTGTCTCTGTCCATGAGTTTTTCTTTTTCACTCTATCCCTCCACTCCTCTGACCCAGCTCCTGACCCAAGGCAGTTTTTAGCCTTCTATATATAAGTCTGTCCTCATTTTGCTTGTTAGTATATTTTGTTCATTATATTCCACATATGAGTGAAATCACACAGTACTTGTCTTTCTCTGACTGACTTATTTCACTTAGCATAATGCTCTCCAGGCCCTGATGAAGTTGCAGAGGCAGTTTATATGAAAAAAGATAGTCTTTTCACAAATGGTGCTAGAACAACGAAATATCTACATGGAAAATAATGAATCTATATAATAGCCTTGTACCTTTCCAAAAAAATAAACTCAAAATAGATAATAAAATTAATGTAAAGTGAAAAGTATAATAGTTCTATGGAATACTGTAGGAAAAAATCTATGTGACCTTGGGTTTAGAACTAAATTTTCAGATTCACTATCATAAGCATGATCCATGAAACAAAAAATTAGTTGGACTACTTAAAATTAAAAAGTTATGCTCTGTAAAAGACACTTTTAAGTAAATAAAAAGAAAAGTTGCAGACTGGAATAAAATATTTGCCACGCACATATGTGATAAAGGACTTGTATTCAAACATGCTATTAACACTTACTTCTTTTGTCATATGAATGCCTCTTTATTTCCTTTTCTTGCTTCATTGTATTGGCTAGAACCTATAGTACAATGTTGCTTAGAACTGATGAAGGTAGGCATTCTTGCCTTGTTTAAGTATTTTGTTCTCTATAGATTTTTATTGTTTTCTGTAGATTATCCTTACTAGACTGAAGAAATTTCCTTCTGTCTTACTCAGTACAAGCTACTAAGTATCATTGATCGGGTGACTTATAAACAAGAGAAATTTAATTTTCACAGTTCTGGAAGCTAGAAGTCTGAGATCATAATGACAACATGAAGTCCTCATAAGAGCTCAGGTTGCAGATTGCTAACTTCTTGCTGTATCCTCACATAGCACAAAGAAAGTGAGAAAGCTCTCTGAGTTCTTTTAAGGGTATTAATCCCATTCATGGGGGTTTCATCTTCATGACCCAATTGACTCCCCAAAATTCCCACTGCCTAATACTATCATATTGGGTGTTGGCATTTCAACATTTGAATTTTGGGAAACACAAATATTTAGTCCAGCGCACCTTCCTTTCCTAGTTTTCTGTAAGTTTTCATCAGAAGTAGATGTCGGGTTTTTTAATGTTTTATTTCTTCATCTGTTGAAATAACAGTATTTTTATTTTCAGTCTATAAATATAATCAACTACATTGATTAATTCTTGAATTTTGAATCTGCCTGGAAGTTCTAGGATGATCACCAAACTTTTGTAATGTATTATCATTTTCAGTTTGTGGTGTATTTGATTTCTGAAATATTTGAGGGATATTAGCTTGTGATTTTGTTTATGTATAATGTCTTTGCCTGGTTTTGGTATGAGTAATGCAGACATCACAGGATGGCTTCTTATGTATTCAGTTATCTTCTATTTTCTGGAAGAATTCGTGTAGAATTGGGATAATTTATTTCTAAAACATTGCTGAAAAATTCACAACTGAACATAGCTATATCTGCTCCTGCAATCCAATTGGTAGAAAGGATTTTTAATTAAAATTTATTTATTTAATAGAATGCTAGTTAGGTTATATTTTTTGAGTTGCATTTGATAGTTTGTATCTCTTAGGGAATTTACCCATTGTCAACTAAACTGTCAAATTTATCCTCAGAAAAATGAAAATGGAATTGCCTTTTGACCCAGCAATTCCACTACTGGGAATATACCCTAAGAATCCTGAAAAACCAATTCAAAAGAACCTTTGCACTCCTATGTTCATAGCAGCACAATTCACAATAGCTAAGTGCTGGAAACAACCTAGATGCCCATCTACAAATGAATGGATCAAGAAACTATGGTACAT
>PVJI01024116.1:0-22429 GCA_004026765.1 Micronycteris hirsuta
CTGGAAACCCTTCACCCTTTTCCCCTATAATTCCATCCCCTCCCCCTTCTGGTCACTGTCATCCTGTTCTCAATTTCAGTGTCTTTGGTTATATTTTGCTTGCTTGTTCATTTTGTTGATTAGGTTCCACTTATAGGTGAGATCATATGGTATTCATCTTTCACCTCCTGACTTATTTCACTTAGCATAATGCTCTCCAGTTCCATCCATGCTGTTGCAAAGGGTAGGAGTTCCTTCTTTCTTTCTGCTGCATAGAATTCCATTGTGTAAATGTACCATAGTTTTTTGATCCATTCATTTACTGATGGGCACTTAGGTTGCTTCCAGCACTTGGCTATTGTAAGTTGTGCTGCTATGAACATTGGGGTGCATAGGTTCTTTTGAATTGGTTTTTCAGGATTCTTAGGGTATAATCCCAGCAGTGGAATTGCCAGGTCAAAAAGAAGTTACATTTTTAGTTTTTTTGAGGAAATTCCATACTGTTTTTCATAGTGGTTTAACCAGTCTGCAATCCCACCGACAGTGCACTAGGGTTCCTTTCTCCACAACCTCTCCAACACTTGTGGTTTGTTGCTTTGTTTATGATGGCCATTCTGACCGATGTGAGGTGGTATCTCATTGTTGTTTTAATTTGTATCTCTCTGATAGTAATACTGAGCATCTTTTCATATGTTTCTGGACCCTCTGTATGTCTTCCTTGGAGAAGTGTCTGTTCAAGTCCTTTGCCCATTTTTTTTTATTAGGTAACTTGTCCTCTTAGAGTGGCATTGTGTGAGTTATTTATATACTTTGGAGATCAAACCCTTGTCTCTCATATATAGCCTTTATTATGTTGAGATATGCTCCCTCTACTCCCACTTTGCTGAGTGTTTTTATCATAAATGGATGCTGTACCTTATCAAATGCTTTTTCTGCATCTATTGATATGATCATGTGATTTTTGTCTTTGCTTTTGTTTATGCAATGTATTATGTTTATTGATTTGTGAATATTGTACCATCCTTGCATCCCTGGGATGAATCCCATGTGGTCACGGTGTATGATCTTTTTAACGTATTGCTGGATGCGATTTGCCAATATTTTGTTTAGGATTTTAGCATCTATGTTCATCAGCGATACTGGCCTGAAGTTTTCTTTCTTTGTTGTGTCTTTTTCTGGTTTTGGGATTAGGAGGATGCTGGTTTCATAAAAAGAGTTTGGGAGTCTTCAGTCTTCTTGAATTTTTGGGAATAGTCTGTGAAGGATAGGGGTTAGCTCTTCCTTAAATGCTTTGTAGAATTCTCCTGTGAAACCGTCTGGTCCAGGGCTTTTGTGTGTTGGGAGTTTTTTGATTACTGCTTCAATTTTGTCTGCTGTTATCAGACTGTTCAGGCTTTCTGCTTCTTCTTCATTGAGTTTTGGAAGATTATATTTTTTCTAGAAACTTTTCCATTTCACCTAGGTTTTCAAATTTGTTGGCATATAGTTCTTCATAGTAATTTCTTACAATCCTTTGTATTTCTGTGGTATCAGTTGTAATCTCTTGTCTTTAATTTCTGAATGTGTTTATTTGGGTCCTCTTTTTTTCTTGATGAGTCTGCTTAAAGGCTTGTTGAGTTTGTTTATCTTTTCAATGGCTCTTTATTATATATTTTAACTCTTGGTTGAAGTGCTTTCTGGCTTTTTTTTAATGCTATTCTCAAGTTTGTTGACTATCCTTATGACTATTTCTTGAATTCTTTGTCAGGGAAATTACTTATCTCTGTTTCATTAGAGTTTTTATCTGGTTTTGAGGGTTTTTATGATTCCTTAATTTGGGCCATACTTTTCTGTTTCCTCATTTTGTTTGACTTTCTGTGTTTGTTCCTGTAAATTAGTTGATGTAGCTGTCTTTCCCAATCTTGGAAAAGTGGTCTTTTATAAAAGTGACCGCTGTATAGATTTATGCCAGGTGGTTTGGCAAGGTGGTTGCATACGGTGCCCAGGGTGCCACCTGGCCAGAAGGAGCAGGTTTGGGTCAGGGCAGCCTGGGTATGTGGGCTTCCATGTACTCTGGATCAGGTTGAGCAGCCCTGTAGAATTGTTCTGCAGAGCCCTGCTTATTCTGTTCTCGATCTGAGTGCAACTGCCTTGGATGTGTGTGTGGCTTGCCCTGTTGTTTTGATTGTCTGTTGCTGGTCTAGGCAGGAGGTGCTGTGAAGGCGCATGCCACTGCAGCACTCTGCCCTCTCCTCCTTACTCTCTGTGGGAGTTCCTACTATGTGCATGGCTTGCCCTATAGTTTTTATTGAGTGCTGCAAAAGACTAGTCTGAGCTGGACTGTCCCAAGGGTGCAATCACTGTAGCTCCTCGATTTCCTCCACTCCAGGTGGAATTCTCCAGCGTGCATGCTGTGGCTCTCTTGTGGTTTTGCTTTTCATCTAGGCAAGGCAGCCCAGTGGGTGTGTGCAGCTGTGGCCTGGTGTGGGTGAGCCTAAGTACTCTGTTGGTCTTGCTGGATCTAGCTCTGGTGGGAGAACCTTGTACATGCCTCTTATAGCACCCTCTTGTTCCTCCTGGAGCTAGCTTCAGGGGTGTGGCTTGGGACACACTACTGTAGCCTTACAGGTTGGCCAGAGCACTTGGCTAGAGTTCCTACCCATGCTATCCAAGGGTAGGGGGAATATAAATAATGGCACTCAGCAGCTCCTCTGATTCTGATAGGTTCCCTCAGATTCTGGGGGTCTCCCATGGTTCCCCAATCTTCTCTATGTGGTCTCTCACTTCTTAGTTGTATAGAAACTGCTTAGTCATCTTTTAGTTGTCTCTCAGAAGGAACTGTTATAAATATAGGTGTGCATTCAGTATGTTCATGGGAGGGGGTGAGCTCCACATCCTCTTATGCTGCCATCTTGGATCTGCCTTCTATGTTGCATCCCACCCCCCTGTCCATAAGCCCTGATACTACTATTATTTTCTCCATCTCTATGATTTTGTCATCTTGAGAATGTTATATAAATAGAGCCATACTGTGTGTAACTTTTTAAATTGGCTTTTTCCCCCCCATTCAGCATAACAGCAAATATTTTTGAACTCTTCTACATGCCAGGTACAATGCCAGAAACTAGGTACAAAGAAGCCAAACCCCTCACTTTAGCTTCTGCTGGTCAGCTTGCTGATTTGCTTTGTTACTGGTAGAAAATGTTCCCAAATTCAAAAAAGATTGAGACATTTTTCTGGTGTCAGACTGCCTCTTTTCACATTGGCTTATGTTTTTAATCCATCTTATTCCTCAAGCCAAACATTCTCAGTATTGTTATTAAGGAGACTGTGGAGGTTTATGTGATGGGGAAAATGCACAGTGATAATGTTTTAATCTGGACAGTTCCACAAACACTGAAACACCCTTTGTTGCAGTGCTGTCCTGGGAGCCTTAATTTAAACTTTCTGCAGGTTGGCTGCTTTCGTGTTTCCATCTACACTCATCACAGCTGTGTAGTTTGGTGCATTTACGTACAAAAGTTAATTCCCTCTAATTTGATCTATAGCAGGGAAGTGGAAAAAATTAACTAATATAAGTTGGTATGTTATCTGTTTGAAATGTACTGAGAGTACTTTACAGTCTACGAAAGTACAAGGCAGAGTATGGAACAGCTGCTTATTTTGCGAAGTGATTAAGATTTTGGTAAATTGGTTCATAGCCTCCTCATTGTTACCTAGAAGCTTTGTGTCCTGAGCAAGTCAACTCCTTTGGACCTCTTCTGTGAAAGGAGGGCTTTGGATTATTTAAGCTTTAAGGTATTTTACAAATGGGAAAAATAATTCTGTTTTTGTGTTTTGTGATCTTAGTTTATGTAGTTATCACATCTCAGAATGTCAAAAGTAAGATAATGTAAAGCAACCATTGGAGGCCCTTATTGACCCATTCATTACCCAGCCCCCAAACCTACCTGCATTGCTACCCACTTAATGTTGTTGAGGTCTTACTGTGCTCTCCTGGAATGAGTGTCCCCACTGCTATCAAAGATCAACCTCTCTCTGAGTGCTTTAGAGGCTTTCCAAGGTCTTTGTTCTAGCACTTCTCTCTCCTGCATCATTTTTTCTCTTTCCTAGCTTGTTGACTGCAGCATATGAATGAGCTCTAGTTCATCTTAAAAAGAAACAGCCCTCCTTTGATACCATGTCCTCCTCTAGCTGCTACCCTATTCCTCTTCCTCCTTTCACTGCAATTTTTTTAGATGTTATTTATTTATTTTTAGAGGGAGGGGAAGGGAATGAGAGGGAGAAAAACATCAATGTGTGGTTGCCTCTCGCACATCCCCTACTGGGGACCTGGCCTGGAACCCAGGCATGTGCCCTGACTGGGAATCGAACCGGGACCCTTTGGTTCCCAGCCCGCGCTCAATCCACTGAGCTACACCAGGCAGGGCTGTTTCCACCTTTATTGATATAACTGACATATAATGTTATATAATATCAACATTATGTAAGTTGAAGGTGTACAACGTGTTGGCTTGGTAGGTTTATATATAAAATTATTACCACCTAGGTTAGCTAACAACTCTATCATGTAACATAATTATTATTTCTTTTTTTGTGGAGAAGACATTTACGATCTCTTTTAGCGACTTTCAAGAATGCAATGCAGTGTTATTAACTATAATCACCATACTGTGTATTAGAGCCCCCGAACTTACCCACCTCATAATGGAAAGTCTGTACTCTTTAACCAACATGCCCCCGTTTCCCTCTCCTCCTAGCCCCCGGCAACCCCCGCTCTCCTCTCTGTTTTTGTGTTTGGCTTTTTCAGATTCTGCACATAAGTGATATAGACTATTTGTCATTCTGCGTTTGACTTATTAACTTAGTGTAGTGCCCTCAGGTTCCACCCATATTGATGCCCATAGCAGGGTTTTAAAGGAAGTAATTTTAGGCACAAGAACAACAATATCAACAGCGTTGGTAGCAGTTGCTAACACTGAAGTAGCGCGCGCCCTGGAGAAGGAGCTCGCGTTTTTATGCCCAGAACTGAAGCTTGGCAATGGTTGATGACTTTCTAAAGGACCTACAGCAGACGGAGGCAGTTAGGTTTCCATGTTAATTTGGACATGTTATGCTCTTAGCGTTATCTGTACTGACCGGTTTGTTTTTCTAGGTAGCTCCAGGTTTTGACTCCAGTTCTGCCTCTTAACTAATGTGGGAGCTTTGAGAAATCACCGCATGAAGCCTCAGTTTCTCAGCTATAAAAAGGGGACGGTAACAGCTACCTCACAGGGTGTTAAAGAGGGTCTAATGAAATAACGTAGCACCTGCACAGCATTCAATGCACGGACGTTAGTGAAGTACCTAGCACAGCCACTGGCATGTTGCACTTATATTTATTAATATCTCTGGACTTTGGTTTCTGTCTGAGTTGAAGGGAAGTGCTATGATCTGAGTTTGTGCCCCTTCGAAATTCACATGTTGAAACTTAACCCCTAAGGTGATAGTGTTTGGAGAGGGGGCCTTTGGAGGTGACTGGGACATGAGGGTGAAATCCTCATGAATGGGATCAATGAATACCCTTGCCAAGCAGACCCCAGAGAGCTTTCTTGCCCCTCCTGCCGTGGGAGGATACAGAGAGGTCATCTATGAACGTGGGTGCAGGTCCTCATCAGATAGAGACCGAGACCACGCTGGCACCCTGATCTCAGACTTCCAGTTGTTTATAAGCCACCCAATCTCTTTTGTTATAGCAGTCTGAATGTACTAAGACAGCAAGGATCATACTGTTTATGAATAGGGGGGTCACTGAAAATACGCGGTGGGTCCCAGGGCTGGCCAACAGCTAGCTGTCCGTCATGTGGCTATGCAGAAGTCCAGCTTACTGCAAATTCTTAAGGGGTTCAGTCTGAAGGAATGAACGGCAGAGGCGCAATGATGGAGTTGACACTCTTTCCTTTTGGTGCCTAGACCAGTTTATTGAACCTGAGAGACCAGCTTTCTTGCTAGTCTCTCAGCCTCAAAACCTGACTGACTCCTCAAACAAAGGAACTATCTCTATTTTAAAGACAAGGCATTTTTTTATAACAGTAGTGATAAAAAGCAGACACACATCTTTTACAATTAGTAAAGGACAGTTGCAAGTTACAAATCACCAAGAAATAACACAAGGAGCAATTAAAAAGGCTATAAATTCTACTCATGTTAAATGGGTATTCTGATAAGGAATCATCATCAAACAGCTAGAAATAATATTAGTACTAACTATTTTAAGCACTAATAATTGGTTAGTCATATATATATATATATATATATATATATATATTTTCTTAGGTCCTAGATAACTCTAAATCAGTAATTAGAAATATATGTAGAGGTATGTTTTTGTGCTTAGGAAATTTGAGAGAGAGATGTCATCTAATTCAAGGTACTTCTAACCCAATTAGCTGTTCTTTGAAGTATAAGCATCTGCCAATGTCCTTGGAATCCTAAGCAACAGATGGTCCTTATCTACAACTTTCTGAAGTATAAATCCAACTAACGTTTATGGCTATTCACTAAACTTCCTAGCTATTAAAATCTTTTCCTATATCTCTAAAGAAGAATAATAAATTGCTGAATTTCAGGGAGGATGGTTTAAAATATTTTTAGTAATGACTTCTCCCAGGCCTCTCTCATCAATTAACAGACTGCTTTGCTTTTTGCATCGACGCGGCTTGGCTTGCTAAATGGCTAGTTGCTCCTTAACCCCTTCATGTGTGGGGATGGCCAGGATGACCCAGCTTCCAACATTTTACAATCCATTAGAATTGTTCTAACTCTCAGGAGTGCTAAAGCAAGCTGGCACAGAGTGAGACTTGCGTGTGGACTGCCCCTGGTCACCTTTTGCTATGTGTGGGGAATAGGCTAGCAGTTAGAAGTCTTTGTTTTTAGAGGTCAAATAAGCATTGCCACATCTACACCATGCAAGCCACAATTCAGACTTGTGAGAACTGCCCCTGGTTGCCTGCCGCTGTGCAGCGGTATCCTGCCCATATCCGACCCTGCCGAGAAATGGGTGGGGCTAGTCCTCCGCAAATCAGTGCTCATGGATCTGGTGTAACATGGCTCCCAACATGGCTACTTCCTCCCTTCCACAACCTTTTGCAGGCCTCTCCCCCAGGAATCTAATTCCCATGTGTGTCCCCTTCCCTTAATTTCCATACCCAGGTCTGCTTCTTGCAATCTCCTTTTCCAAATAGCTTCATCATGGCTCCTCAGGCTGGCTGTTGTACTAGAAAGTAGTCTGATAAATTAATTCCATCTGGGGCTAAAGTTATGGATAACATTTAAAAGTGCTGCCACAGTGGCATTTTCATTGAGGTCCTGTGGAGAGGCGAGGTTTGAAAGCAGAAGGTTGTTTTGCTCCTGGTGAAAATCCCAGCCCTGGTAGTAGGATGGGGTGGGGATAACCAAAAAGCCTTCCTAGAGCATGCAAATCATCCAACAGGTTGTTGTTGTCTCAACTTTTCCATAGGGCAAGCCCTATGTAAAGGGCACTCTCAGGAAGTAATTTGCTGGTGATTAGGATGCTCACGTTGAATAGTAGAAAGCATCATCCCTGTGCACATCTGTTCTTCATTTGGTCCTGGGGAGTTGAAGATGGAAAGGTCTGCCACAATTACAGGTAAGGGACTGATGCAGCTATTTACCAGAAGCCAGCCGACCCTGAATGCTCAATTATCCAGCACTTGACTGCATGCTGTTTTCTCCAGCAAGAGGAGCAGCCCAGGAAAGGCTATCAATTTCTAGTCAATTTCTGTTGGAAACCGATTTAAAAAGAAATAGCCAGCTTATATGTTAAAGTCATGCCTGATTCACCCTTGTAATGTTGTCATTGTTGTTTTACAGATACATGTGTATATATGAATGTGTGCATACATATGTGTATATATAGACACACATATATAAAAATATATATACTTATATATATTTACACATATATACAAACCTTTTTATTTGGGAAAAATTTAAACTTAAACAGAAGAATTACTGTGATACTACAGAGTTCCTGTGTACCCTTCAGAAAGATTCCCCTAATGTTATACTGTAGATTTTTGGAGACATAATATTTTGCTCCAGAGAAGAAAACTGTTTATTCCTCAATATTTTTGAGAACCTACTATGTGCCAGGTACTGTGCCAGGCACTAGGGATAGAACAATGAAGACAACAGACCTGGCCCCTCACTTCACGGGTCTTACAGTCCAGGGTCGTGGTTTTTAAAGTGTGGTCTCTGCAGACTCACAGGTAGAAAGGCTGACAGCTCTGGTGGTAGCGGGTGGCTGGACAGGGGGAGTTGGAGGGTGGAGGGATTGAGCAAAAACACAAAAGGACTTATGGACACAGGCAGCAGTGTGGTAATGTGTGGGGGGGGATGGTGGGTGGAAGTAGAAGACGGTATAAAAGGGATAAATGGTTATGGAAAAATACAGTAAAAAATAAACTTAAAAAAACATAAAGTGGTCTCTGGACCATCAGCATCATATTGGAACTTACTAGAAATGCAAATTCTCAGACCCTACACCATATTAGAATCAGCAACGCTAGGGATGGGGCCCAGCAATCTGTATTTTAACAAGCCTTCCAGGGGTTTCTGATGCATGGATAAGTTTGAGAACTCCTGTCTAGTGGGGGGAAATAATACTAAATGAATAATTATAAATCTGTCCCAATTTCACCTTGGGAGGCAGAGAGTTGGGAGAAACTTACCTTGTTGAAAGTATAGGAAAAGCCTGACCGAGGAAGGGGTGTTTAGATTGCCATCTGAAGGATGAGGAGGAATGAGCCAGGTGCAGTGGTGGCAATGTGTTTAGGCCGAGGTGCTGCCTGGAACTGGGGTAGGAGGCTGGACTTGTTAAATCTGGATTCTCCAACCACTGTAAAACTGTGAGTCAGAAAGATTAGTTTTGAGTCCAAATCCAGCCTAATTAGGAAATCTAACTAATTCTCTGCATTTCCTCAGTATTTTAATTAAGATAAAAAAAATCAAATCTGTGTTGCATTTAGAGGATTCTCTGATTGAAAAAAAGAAGAGCTTTGTAACAAGGGGTGAGAAACCCGTTGTAGAGCTGACTCTACTTAGAGTAGCTCTGTCAGCCTGCTGTGCTCACTCGACTTTGCTAAGTTCAAGTCCTTATCTGTAAAATGAGAGGCTTGGACCAGATCCTTCCAGCCATTTCCCTTTTGATTTCATGATCCAGAATCGCCTGTAAATTTGATTTGACTGCTATTTACTTTTAAAAGAATATTTATATTCATTTCCTTCAACAGCTAATTCTACACATTGCCTTCTTGTGACTTCAAGGGAGCTTTCCTATTCTGTCCTCTGAAATTACTACCGTAAGTTTATCCCACAAGAATATATTACTTGCTCTAATGATCTGGTAATTATTAGGTAATGAAATGGCCAGCTGTAAGCATATTATTAAGAGCGGTTGCTTATGGAATATTTTTGTCATGCAATTAGAAATGTTATATTTTAGTAATGCATAAGCAGTTACATGCTGAGGAGCATGAAAATAGAGCAATACCTTTCCATTTTCTATTGAAATAAGTCTTAAACCCATGCATATAAAAAGCCTAAGGGGCCTAATTCCACAGGCTAGTGTTTAAAGCCCCACCTTGTCTTTGAGTCCACAGCGTGCCCTACTGTTGTTGAATAGAACTCTTCTTTCAAGGAGAGTTGAGGATGTTGCTGCAAAGCTGGATTGGGCAGCTACATTTCTAAGCTGACCATCTTGTCCCTCTGAATCTTCTACTGGGGAATCTTCTTTCCTATAAGAGTACTAATTCTGATGGGCAGAGAGTTTTACACACAATAGGTCCTTAATAAGAATGAATTAACCAAACTGTAGTCAGGCCAGGTTTGCTGCATCTGTAGCTGTTTAATGAATGTCAGAGTGTGACATATGTATTATGTCATGCGTCTGTGTCATGGTGAATTTTTGCTGAATGTAGAGATTCACAGTGATTAATTTTGGTCTCAAATTGTTAACCTTTGATTTTGGCAGCCCCAAACTGGCACTTACCTTCTTTAAATATGACATTTTCTCAGAGATGTTTCACATGGCAAATGAGAAGTTGGCATGCAGTTTTCCTGCCTGGAAACAGTTACCTTCTTCCCAAGTTCAGTTATCCTTGATTGGCACTGATGATTGTCTTGTGTGTTTTACTTTCTCTCTGCACATGTTATCACTTTAAATTCTTGACTGGAAGCTCCTGGAGAGCAGGATCCATATCTGACTCATCTTGGCGTCATGATATCAGCCAACACTTGAGAGTGCTGACTTTGAGTCAGGTGCTTGGCGTTCCATTTGTCCTTCCCCATGCCCCTGTTAGCAGGACTGCACAGTAAGCCTAGCATACAGGTCTGTCATGGACCTCTACCATCATACAAACTAACAAATACTTGTAAAATGCAGGAGTGATTCTCCATCTGGATTGTATGACAAGCTGATGTACAGTTCTTTGGGAAAGGTAAAAATGCATGAGGGTACCAAGTAGTATATTCTTTGGATGTATGCAGACAGTAAGAGGGTCTACAAGACATGCTTTTGATGTAAAGGAAATGAATGGCCAATTATCTGAGTAAACCAAAGAAACTACTGTATTGCTTGTTATTCCTGTCATGTTCATAATCAACCGTCTCTGGCAGGAGCAACATTGCTCTTGAACTTGTTTGTTTTCTGTGTTGCATGGTTGATCACATCATTACTTCAAGTCTAATGTAATCAGATGTTGTACCTATTGTTAGCTGATTCTGATGCAGCCACTTTGCCTAAGGCAGTTTTTGTAAGTTAAAATGTTCAGTTCTGGGGAGTAAATTGCTGAGAGGGTTATCTGGGGGTTCAAAGTAATCCCATTCTGTTCCATGGCTTGGCATTCCTTGCTCTGCCATCCCATTCCACTTTTTCATGCTATTTCATTCTGTTCTACAAACATATCTTGAGTATGGTGATGGACTGAATATTTATGTCTCTCCCAAATTCAAATGTTGAAATCCTTAATCTCCAATGTGACGGTATTAGGAGGTAAGGCCTTTGGGAGGTAATTATGTCATAAATGTGAAGCCCTCATAAATGGGATTAATGTTCTTATAAAAAGCATTTTAGGGAGCTCCCTTGCTCCTTCAGTCATGTGGAGACACAGTAAGAAGATGGCTGTCTATGAACCAGGAAGTGGGCGCTCACCAGACACTGAGTCTTATGGTGCCTTGATCTTGGACTTCTAGCCTCTAGAACTGTGAGAAATAAATTTCTGTTGCTTATAGGCCACCCAGTCTATGATATTCTTCTATAGCAACCTCACTGGAGTGGGATGGACTAAGTCAGTATTAGGTACTGATGACACGTGGGGATCAGGTAAGACATGTCCTCTGCCTCACTAACTTGGTGTCCAGTGGGGAGATAGATAAGAAAACAGGCAATTATTGTGCAGACAGGTAAACCCTCTGAAAGGGGTGCCGCAGGGATCTCAGGTTGCTGTGAGGGATGGGGTTTGACACATGTATCAAAGAAATTACCTGGAGGGAGTGACTTCTTAGTTGTGACCTGAGAGATGAAAAGGAAGTAGTCAGGCAAAGGGCATTTATCCATTCAGCAATGGCAAGCAAGTTAAAGATAGGCACAAATTCTTATTTTTTCTACTTTTTTCAGTCTCTTTGCAAAAGACTCAGCTTGTGGCTTGAGATCTCTAAAGCTGCCAAACTAGAAGCAAGCCATATTTGTTTAACACTAAATTTGTGTTTCTTCTCATGTAATGGGCAGTAGAAAAGGCTTGTTATTAAGGACTGGTGATCAGAGAGCTCAGGCCATGGGAGGAGTGTCAGAAAAGTATCCTTTCCCAAAGCTGTAAGAAGTGGGCATGGCAGATAATCAAGACTTACTTCAAAAAAACAGGATTATGATTCTTATTAAGGTGTAATGACTTGTCTAGAAGTATTATTTCTACTTAGAATGGAATTCAAGTTGTTGAGTTGTTAAAGACTGAACTTTCCTGACCAACATAATTTGACATTTAACTTTAATTTACAGTTTTGATGACTTTAGTCCAAACAATAGTGATAACTTTGGTGTTGATGGATGTTAGCTCTAGAATAGAAAAACACATTTGATTTTCTGAGCCCCTTGAGTACCTAATATTTTGAGCATTACACTCAGAAATTATTTAGTGAAATATGTCTCTTGAGATACCTTTAACAAATAAGCTGATTTTAAAGAGCTAAGGACAATAAAAGACTTCTCAAAGTTTTCTCCCTCCTTTTAAACATATAAAATGCTCTGTGCATTTGGTAAAAGATTCAGGTTAAATGAGCAGCACTCAACTCTGATAGATAAAAGAGATGGTACTTTTAATATAATTATCTACTTGACAATCCTGAAAGGCAAATAATTCTAGGATTATAGACTTTGGCAATTCAAATTGTTACTGAAGCTTTATGGATGAAAATGGATATATAATTTCAATTAAGATAAAAGCAGCTCATCCCTTCGATTCCACAAAAGTGGTATTTGGATGTTTTTGCCTTTAAGTCAAGTTTATTAAAGTTGTGGCTCTCACTTGGCCAGTTGGAACTGATCAAACATAGCATTTTTTTTGTACAATCTTTCAACTTTATTTTTTGGATTTATTACAAATAGACCCTGGAGGCTAAGAGTATGACCAGTTTTCCTTCAGTAAGTGAAACCCCTGCCTACACAGTACTGCTGAAGTATTTCACATTTGAAGGAAGAACTGACTCAGGTCAACATAATGGGGAAAAAACATTTGTCTTGCCTGCTCTGCCCTGCTCTCCTCTTCTCTTTGGGCCACCTCCTCATTTCATGGCCCTCACTCTCCTCCCAAGGAATTAACTGTGCTTTCTGTTCTAGTTCCTTTTGTTAGGAAGTATTTGGAATATTTATTCATATTAAGCTATCAGCGACTTAGAGTCATTTCCCCCAGTGAATAAATTTCTGTTTTAAAACAGGACCTAGGAATAGGACATGGCTTAGCCCCAAAGAATTAACCTCCAATGATGGGATATTGGTGTCAAAATGGGGAAGATTTTGGTATTTGCATGTTGGAAGACTTGTGTACCCACTCTGTGAATAATACTAGGAACTATGAGGCCATAAATGAAGCCAGTCCTGTTGATAAGAAAAAATTACTATGAATCTCAAAGAAATTGTAAAATATGAGCTATCCTAGGTTGACGCTATACAAAATGAACAAATAATTCTTGAATTTCTCCTATATTCCACAATCTTTCTGCTAATCTTAGCCTATGGTAACTACATTTTTAAAACTATAAGTGAGGATATTTGTTTAAAAATCATTTTCAAATTTGTGTACATTTGTATAAAGTCTTTCAAGGGTATTAAACTTAAATCACTTCTGTGTATATGGGCTACATCAGTTCATGCTGCTATAACAAAAATACCGTAAACTGGATGGCTTAAATAGCAAACATTTATTTTCACAGTTCTGGAAGCTTGGGAGTCCAAGATCAAGGTGCTGACTGATTAGGCGCCTGGTGAGAACCCTCTGCCTAGTCTGCTGATGGCCATCTTTTCGCTGTGCCCTCACATGGTTGAGATCAGAGAGCCAGGAAGCAAGCCCTCTCCTGTCTCTTCATAGAAGGGTACAAATCCCATCATGAGGGCCCCACTCTTATGATTTAATTACCTCCCACACGCCTCATCTCCAAATACCATCCCACTGTGTGTCAGGGTTTCAACATATGCATTTGGGGGGAACACAAACATGCATAACATATATATTTGATGAAATGCTTTTGTGGAAATGGAAAAAGATAAACTATGCTGGACCTATGGTTGCTGTGGCTGCAGTGTAGTATTGGTTAAGAGCTTTGGTCTTAGCGGCAGACATATGTTGGGAAAGTGATCTTTTTAAGCTTTAGTTTTCTGTCAAATGGAGACAATAAAGGGACTCCCCTCATGTAACTGTTATAAAGACTAAATAGTATAGAGAAGGCATATAAGACATTTAGCATTGTGTCAGACACAAAGGAAGTACTCAACAAATTGTAGTCATTCTAATAATATACTAATTTTAGTACCTATTATTCTTATGATATAATGGAAAATACTACTTAGAGGGGGAATCTTTTGTGTAGGAGGAAAGAAATCAAAGTGAGATGGTAGAAATAAAGTGAGCGGAAATAAAATTAGTAAACTCAAGAGCCACTATACCACTTAGCCACACAGAGTAGAGAAGCAGGGACAAGATGAAGAGAGAAAGAGGGGGAATGAAACTATGGAACCAACCACAAGAGCAGGCGAGGGAGGGACAAGGATGTAGCAGGAATGTAACCAAGCAGAATTACAGGTTTTTGTCAAGGCTGCCCTGGATACAGTGGTACACACTGTTGGTTGCCTTGTCAGCCAGAACCCCACCTATAATAATGACATTATAATAAGAAAGAAGACACCCGAGTGAGGAAGGTAAAATTACAAGAGGGCCAAATGTGGTTTAATTAGGTCTACCTTGTGGGAAAAGTTTGGAATAAGTATCGCAAAACCAAGAATTAGCTCTTGTAGTAAATTGAGTTGTAAACAAAAGGGTTGTACTGAGACTGTAGTTTTAAGCCCCTGGATACTGCTAACTTCTTCCTCCATCTGCTGACTCCATTTGAGTCAGCGTGGCGATAAATCACCAAAGTGTCTGTGTCTTCCTGTTCTACTTATTGGCATTGTTGCTGTTCAGGAAACAGAGTGAGAAAAGGTAAAAGTGCTTTCTTCTGGCGCTTTGAAGGTTAGCTGGGTTCAGGGTGATCTCAGAAGACTGTTCCTTAGTATTTTTTCCTTCATCCTTACCTATTCTGGGGAAGAATGGACCTACCCAGAGCAAGGAATATGCATACACATGGTGAATCAAGTCTTTGGTAGGTACTGCACAGAGAAATGTCATTGTGGGCTCAAGAATTTTAAGGATTCAAGAATTTTAAGGAATCAAGGATTTATTTGCAGAAAGTGAGCACACAGGAGGTATTTCTATACAGCAAGAGCAGCACATCTGTGTGGTCAGTTCAGTGCATGGTAAGATCAGTTCCTAAGTCTCACTGGAAAAGGGAGTGTTTCGGAGGGATGAGTTAAAGGCCTCATCTTTGTAGTTTTTATGCTGACTTAAGTGAGCACAAAACCCTCCTTATTATTACCTCCTTGAATCAAGGAGGGTTTTATTGGGGCTTTGAGGTCCCCTTCTTTTCATTCCCTCCCCCAACAAGCTGGTGAAGATTCTATAAACTTGTCTATTTTTTCCCCTTTTTAGCCTCCTTTCTTTGCCTTCCCCACATTTTCAATTTCCACTGTCCTATCTCTCAGACTCTAATACCTCCACCTCATTCTCTGCCTGTCTCCCTGGTCTATCTACGGCATAAAGACATGTTTTATATTCAGAATTCTGCCTTTTAGTTTTGATTTCCCAGGGGACTTGCCATCTTGTTGAAATACAGCTACTGCCATGATGTGAAGGAAAAAGGGACAAGGTACCAATTGTCCAGCCTTAATTCATACTTTTCATACCCTTTAACGGAAAACTAAAGAAATTCAGGAGAGAGTTTATTCTCAGCCTTATCCCAGCCTATTTTAGGGAGTGAATTTGAAATGGTTCAGTAGTGGATGGAGTTCTATAATGCTCTGGTGAACTTAGATTAGGAAAAGTGACCTTTTGATATTCAATGGGCAAATTCATATTTTGGGGTAATAATTCTTCCGCCTACCTCTTCTGTAGTTTTTATTTTTTCTAACAATATACTAGCTCCTGTTCTGGTATGTCCTTGCTGTGCTATCTGGGAGTTACATAGTGGGATGACCTGTAATCAAAGAAAGAGGTTAATTGAAAGGAGGCTCACCTGAGTGGAGAATAGCCAGCCTTTGGAGAGCAGTGCTCTGAAATGGGAGGAGGCCCAAGAAATGTTTTCATGCTTTGCCCTGTACCAGCTTTCTCCTTGGAAAATTCTCATGACCTCTACTGATGTTAATTAAACTCAGAGCGAGAGAAGCAAGTCTGCATATTACTCTGCTTAGATTGTAAAGGGGATCTTTAATTGTAAAGAAGCAACAACAGAGGTGTGTGTTGAATCTGAGCAACTGAGAGTCTCTTATTCTAATTATGAACTGTGGTATTTTATAACCTTCCTGTATACCGTCATTTCATCTGCTGCCTCCTTCCTAGGGATTGGGTTGAGCAGTGCTGGGATATTTGCTTCTACTTTTCTTGTGATTCTCCCTTTAGAAGAAGAAGTGAGAGAGCTGGGATGAGTCATCTTTTAATTCTATTAATATGTTTATTTCAGTTATTCATATGCAAAAATAAGTTTTAAACATATTTTCTTTGTAATCAAGTTAAAAATATCTAAATATGCAGAGTAAAATATGAGAGCATCTTTTACCATTCTGATTCCTTTCTCACTTAGCCTTCTTCTGTGGACCCTCCCTGTATTGCTCACCTCTGGATTCTGACTTCCTCCGAACCACATGCACTGGTACATCCTTGTCAGTCTCTTTTCACACCACATTGTCATCTGTGTCTTTTCTCTGGGTTTGGGTCTCTTTAGATTTGAGCCATGCTTTTTGGATTTAGGTAGACCTGGAATTTCTGCCTCATAGAAAGCTTAAATGCAGGATTTTTTTACCCAGCAAATATTATCCAAAACAACAAACAATGCCACAGATTTATTTTGTTTTTTTCCAGTAACTTTTATGTTATTTGATGGGATTTTGAATAGGCAGGATGGTGATTGCATATGCTTACTCTACCTAATCCACAGGTGGCAAACACAAGGCCCTCCACCTTGTTTTATCCTGCCCAGCTTTTGCTTAACTGTTAAGGAGTAGTTACATTTATACAGTCCTAAAATCACGTTTGGCCCTTTGAAGGTAACGGTGAGGCTGGTGTGGCCCCTGGTGAAAATGAGTTTGACACTCTCGAATCTTTCCATCTAAATTTGGAGCTGAAGTTTAGATTGCTTAAATGATTGACTGTAATTGCACCATGTGCCTAGAATAGTGTCTGTCAAAGGTATTCAGTAAAAGCTGATGAATGGTTGAGGGTTTCAGTCAAGACTGGAATCAGGTTTTCTATACTTTGGTTTGTGTACTTTTTCCATGACAACATACTGAATATAAGTTTTTTATAAATTATGAACATTTCTCGGCTGGACACTGTTACTTGGATGGTAGATATTTAAGACATAAGATCATAGTTTCAATATCTATATGAATTAACATAGACTTGCAGTAACATAGTGTAAAAAATTATCCAGGCCCTGGAGAAATTAGCCTCCTGACAAGTATGGTTGTTAGTAGAAATTGATCATGCAGTTGGAAGCTCAGGTACAGCTCTTTGCTTTTGATATTTTTTTTTCCTAACACTTTGAACATGAAGATAATGCTAATCACTTCTGTCTTTCATTACTGAGTTGTTTGAACCTATAACACTGTCAGAGCACAAATAAAGCTAATGAGCCAAAGGCAAGATTTCGATGTTCCTCATAGCAGGTACATTAAATGAACTGCTGGGGGGAAGGGCATGGATTTGAAATGATCTGCAGTTATCTGTACACTTGAGCTAAACTCTGCTAAGCTATGATTGATGAGTTCTTCCATTTATTCAACAAATATTTATTAAGCACCTACTATTTGCCAGAACTTGGGTGCATAGAATCCTAGGAATATAGCCGTGAACAAAGTGGATGTGGTTCTCATAGGCTTTCAGTTAAATATGGGAGATGGGCATTTAATGAAAAATTACATAAATATTTTGTTACAATTGTATTAAGTGATAAAAGATGAGAAGATCATGGTATGAGAGTCTGGCCATGAGAATGTAACAGACAGAAATTCAGTGTGGCTGGAAGAGATAGTTGGGAACTGGGTCATATATTTTCTTAGTATAGCATGTCATATGCCCCTTGCCAGCAGTCTGTAGAGAATTCTGTAGACTTCTGAGTGAGAGAAGACAGGACAGAATGTAGGTTTGAAGCTGGATGTATGGTTTCCTGCAGAATTTTCCTCTCTGAGAAGGAGGATCAATTTTCAAAGAACAATGGGCAACACTAGCACTCTTTGAATTCATCCAGAAGCCAAGCCAAGTGCAATAGATTGGGTTGTCTATACAGTTGGTGTCGAAGTTAACATCTTCTAGGATTTGATTAAACAGTGTTTCCTTTATCTCAAGTATTATGTTTCTTATACGGAATTTTGCTCAGAGTAATTTGGTAATCTCTACCATGTTTAATTTATTCTGTTTCAGCATTAATCACAAACTGAATTATTTATATGGCAATACTTTTAAAGTCTGTGTTTTGCACCTTCCAGACAAAATTAGAGTTACAGTATGCAAACCTCACAGGGAAAGGAAACCTCTTCCAAATTAGATCCTCCTGTGAGTTTAAATGTGGAAAAGTAGGTGCTATTTTTGTTCTTAGTTCATTTTTAAAAATAAACTTAGTTTTAGAATAGTTTTAGATTTACCAAAAAACATAAAACAAAAAAACATGCAACGTGTTCAGAGAGTTCCCATATATTTCCCACCGATTTATATTAGTCACACTAATATAATGAACAAATACTGGTAAGTATTAACAACCAAAGTCTATAATTCATCCAGAATTTTTTTATTTTTTACCTAATGCCTTTTTTTTGGTACCAGGATCCCATCCAGGATACTGTGCTACTCCTCAGATTGTTCTTGGCCGGGGTGGTTCCTTAGACTTTCCTTGTTTTTGATGACTTTAAGGGGTACAGATCATGTATTTTGTAGGATGTCCCTCAAATGGGATTTGTGTGATGTTTTTTTCTCATCATTAGGTTGGGGTTGTAGGCCTTGGGAAGGAAGACCATAGAGGTAAAGCACCATTCTCAACATATGACACCAAGGGTATCAACTATCTATGTGACTTATCAGTGGTGATATTAATCTTGATCATATGGTTGAGGTGGTGTTTGTCAGGTTACTTCTCTGACAGTGAGCCTCCCTCCATCCTTTTCAGGTGTGCTCTGTGGGAGGATGTCAGTAGTGTGGCCTGCACTTAAGGAATGGGGAGCTGTGCACTTCCTCCTTTAGGATGGAGTAGCTACCTACATTATCTGGAATTCTGCACAAAAGTTCTCTCTTCTCCCTCATTCATTTATTCAATCAATCATTTATTTATATTCCTATGGACCCATATATACTTATTTTATACTCTGGGTTATGATACAACATTGCTTCATTTTGTTGCTCAAATTTTTCGAGCTTTGGCCATTAGGAGTTCTTTCCACTGGTTTCTGTGTTTTGATGTACCCCCAGTATTGTGGGCTCTTGGGAATATTCTTTTACTTTTTGGCTATTTGTTTTTCATTACATGAGAATGCAGTGTTTGTTGCAACCATTGATGCCTCAATGTATTGCAAATCTTAAGATGAAAAACCTAAACTAACAAAACAAACCCCCTCCCCCCAGTACCCTTGGAATGTTTAAATTGGAAAAATTTTTCCACTGTGTCATATTTTCCTTGACCTTGGGCCATTCCTATTGGAAGATCCAGGTTTGTGAATTTATGCTTTTCCTGGGGTGTCAGGAAAAATCCAGATCAGCAAATGTTTTCTGTAAAGGGCCAGATAGTAAATATGTTTAGCTTTGTGATCTGGGAGGTCCCTGTTGTAACTAAGCTGATCTGCTTTTGTAGTGTGAAAGCAGCCATAGGCAATATGCAAATGAATGAGGTGGCTGTTTTCCAATAAAACTCTATTTACCAGAGTATGTAGTGGTCTGGGTTTGATCTGTGGGCTGCAGTTTACTAACTCCAAGTTAAGAGAACTGCCTTTGCAGACATGAGTCAAGTATTGTCATTTACTGACTGTGTGGTCATAGTAATTTCCAACAGCCTCCAACATCCATCAGCTCACTGATGGGTATAATAAGAGTGTTAATGCTGGTCCCCTCTGGTGTTTAGAGTTTAAGTAGAGCTCTTAGCTCAATGCCTAGGATGTGACTGTAAGCTATTATTAGGGTGATTATGTAATTTACTGCTAAACCAGGACTCTTGGGAAAGATAGGTAGTGATATTAATAATTACTCTGGGACAACAGGTAAAAATAGACTGTCCAGGTCTACCCAAGCATGTGTGGGTACTCTAACTATTATAATTAGGATCCTCTCTCATCTGGTAATGTGTCAACTTTCCTGCAAATGTCTGTCCTTCTGCTTCCTATGGCAGGACCGAGCCTAGGCTGGAAAATTACCCTTTCTTCTTTTTCCTTTTTTAAAACATTTTATTTATTTATTTTTAGACAGAGGAGAAGGGAGAGAGAAAGAGAGGGAGAGAAACATTAATGTACCGTTGCTTCTCACGTACCCCACAACCTAGGCATGTGCCCTGACTGGGAATCAAACCAGCAACCCTTTGTTTCATAGGCTGGTGCTCAACCCACTGAGCCACACCAGCCAGGGCTTTCTTCTTGTTCTTTAATCTCAGAAAATGACCTGATTATATGAACTTTGACTCTTATTACATGATATGACTCAGTTTGGATACTTTATGTTGAAATGTGGTGAGCTTCTCCTCTAAGAATTGGCATTTTGCAATTAAATGTGATGCTCTAATCATGGTAAGATTGCATAGTAGTGATTTTTAAATTTATTTTCCCTTCTGCTTGTACTGAAATCCCTAGCTCTTCTCTTGGGACTGGGATTTTCCATTTGTTTTGGCCGCTTGGTTACCCTGACCTAAGCCTCTTAGTCTTGGCCTTTGTGCCTGATTACCTTGTTCTGTCCAGCTTTTCCACTGAAGTCCCTCATTGGGAAGAGTCTCTTATTTTCTGAAGATGTAAGTCTCTTTGCTGCAGTTAGCTATGCCTATACTCTTGGTATGCAGAAAGGAAACAGAAGGCTGGCTTAGGAAGAGGAGGCATTCCTAGTGTTTGTCAGTATGGTCTTGACCTTGTGAGAGAAGGAGCTGGATGCTCATTAGAATGCAGGATTCTGGGTGGCCTCAGCAAATGACTTAGATTCCTCAGGAACAAGCATCTCACCAAGTACTCTGATGATTCTGATGCTCTCCAAGGTCTGGGAACCGTAGCCTTAGAGAATGTCTGAAAGGGGAGTCCAAATTACAAAAAGCTAGCTGGTGTGTTACTTTGTAGACTGTTCTCTCTGAGATCAAAGATCTCTTTTTGTGCAAGAAACCACTACTGAAGCTCATACCCAAGTGAAATTTAAAGACATTTTATCTCTGATGACCTTCATCTTTCCTTTTTTAAAATTATCTGTTGGCTAAGGAAAGTGTGAAAGGGTCATTGAACAAGGATAAAATACTTGGGGATGGGGTTTTATACATGCTTTGAAGGGTGGGAGGCAAGATGGCTGAAAAAGTTCTCCAAATTGGGGGGTACTGTGTGATGAGAAGTCAAGAATAAAAAAGTTTGGTTTGGGAAAGTTAGGAGAGTAAGGGAAGGTAGAGTTCAGGGGCAGATGTGGACTTAGTTTAGCCCATAAACAAATCACAAGCTAAGAAACATTGAAGGCCAAGTTTAAATTATGTTTGGTGAAGTTTCTCAAGCAGGATTCTGAGGGATAGCAGGATTGAGGGTTTTCTTTCTAGGCATACATTGGCTTAGTAATCAATAAACATTGGCCCAGATTTTCTTTCTATTGTGTTTATTCAGTTATTTTGAAATAGAAATTTCTAATACCTTTAAGAATTTAAATAGGAGAGATTTCCAAAGATCATAGTGTTCAAGTTGAATAGCATCTGTGTTTATTTTTACAGTATTTATTTTTAAATACAGTAAAAATACTGTAAAAATAAATACTGTTTTACAGTATTTATTTTTAAAAAAGATTTCATTTATTAATATTTATTTTTTATATTTTTTATTGTTGTTCAAGTACAGTTGTCTCCATTTTCCCACCACCACTCCCCATAGCCCCACCCATCCCCACCTCCCACCCTGTTTTTGCCACTTTTGGCTTTGTCCATGTGTCCTTTATACATGTTACTTGATGTTCCTTCCCCTTTTTCCTCTCATTATGCCCAACCCCGCCCCTCTGGTTACTGCCAGTTTGTTTTTATTTCCATGTATCTGGTTCTATTTTGCTTGCTTGTTTTGTTGATTAGGTTCCACTTATAGGTGAGATCATATACTATTTGTCTATCACCGACTGTCTTATTTCACTTAGCATAATGCTCTCCAGATCCATCCATACTGTCACGAAGGGTAGGAGCTCCTTCTTTCTTTCTACTGCCTAGTATTCCATTGTGTAATGTACCACAGTTTTTTGATCCACTCATTTACTGATGGGCACTTAGGTTGCTTCCAACACTTGGCTATTGTAAATTGTGCTGCTACGAACATGGGGTACATAGGTTCTTTTGAATTGGTGTTTCAGAATTCTTAGGGTATAATCCAGGCAGTGGAATTGCCGGGGCAAAAGGCAGTTCCATTTTTAGTTTTCCGAGGAAA
>PVJI01024117.1:0-22423 GCA_004026765.1 Micronycteris hirsuta
AATAATCTCACTTATATGTGGAATCTATAGATGTCTAATACGTAGAAGCAGAGAGTGCAGCAATTGTTACCAGGGGCTTACAATTCCCTGGGGGGCGGGAGGCGGAAAAACTGGAGAGACAGGGGTCAAAGGGTACAAAGTTTCAAAGTTTCAGTTATGCAGGATGAATAAGTGTAGAGATCTCATGTGCTGCGTGGCGACTGTGGCTAACGGTACTGTACTGAGTAGCGGAAGTTTGCTAAGAGAGTAGATTTCAGGTGCTCTCATCACACACTCATGAAGGCATAACTGTATGGCGTGGATATATTAATTATCTTGACTGTAGTATTTATTTCATTATGTAGATGTATATATAACAAAACATCAGGTTGTACATCTTAAATATATACTTTTATTGAAAAAATTTTAAGTCTTTTTTCCTTTCTTCCTTTCTTCTGTCTTTCATTTTCTCCCTCTCTCCCTCCATTCCTTTCTTTATTCATTTATGTTCATAAATGTTGCTCAATTGATCAAAGATGAACAATATCTGGAATTTGCTTTATACTTTTCTCTGTCTACTCCTTCTTTCCTTCAGTGTGAAACATTTTAGCAAGTAATAATGTGGTCAACAGAGATGTGGCAAAAAAAAAACCAGGAGGAAGATAAAGACCAAATATACTTTACCCTCGGACAGGACATGTAGACCCAGGGACGCTCTTGGTTCTGTGCATGATGGTGATCGTGGGGAACAGAGCTGTGGTTTGTTGTAAAGCACTTAGCAGTTCTGCAGATCTGACTTTTCATTTTCACTCCGCTCCCTAGTAACTATGCAAATTGGGCAAGTAAATTTCTCCCTCTGGGCTTCAATTTCTATATTTGTAAAAGTGGGTTTACAGTAATGCTTTTCTGAGGGCATTACAGGGAAATCTACTAGAGCATGAGCTAAGAGCTTTTGCATATACTATTAACTAATACCTCAATCAGAGGAGCACAAATGGTAGTACCATTTTATTTCTTTCACTCTTTACTTTTTCTGCCTGAGCCCTGAAGAACATTTGAATTGACTGCCCCTACTCTAGCACAGGTGTACCGAGTAAGGTATGTGCAGCGACTGCTCTGGCATGGGAGTGCGTGCACTCTGTGTTCAAGAACCATAGGTTTTATCTATGAGAAAGAACCTTCCTGGGAAGCTCCACTCTACAAATCCCAGACTCATTATTTATAATGCTGAGCTAAACAGCCTTGACCACTCAACACTAACAGCCACGTTGGCTTCAGAAGCAGAAGGAGTGCTTTGCTTCCGAAGTCTATCCACAGTGTACTTGCTCATGTGCCAAGCGCTCTCTTTAAAGTCCCCAAACCCTAATGATCCTGAACATGAAAACATGTATTGAGCTGCCATAATCACTAATGACCAAAAGCAAATAAGAGGAAAATGAGAGCACTAAAGAGACCTGACCCAATTTTGGATCCTGGCCAGATGTTCATGGCAGGCCACCTGCTTTCGGCACAGGTCACACCTGCTTAATTAGCAGTAATAAGAGCTTTTGGAAGATCACAGGGAAATTAAATAGTTACAGATAAATGATCTAGCAGTTGTGTTTCAACCAGGGAAAGGATTGGATGCTATTTAATAGCATGCTCACAAGTGGAATTGCAGGTTAATGACCTCGTACTTTATAATTTAATGGGGCATACACAGTACCAGATTGAAAGTAAATGCTTGTCAAATACAAATGCATACATTGGCATTTTATAAATAAATTATTACAGTACTAATTACAATTAAATTGCTGTATTTTAATATGGCCTAGTAATTAAGTCATGACTGCTATGCTACCTAGCTCTTGCCTGAACTGGCATTAAATAAAAGTATTTGAATCAGCTAATGTAGTTATGAATATACTTCTACATTTTTGTACAGGAGTAGAGGTACATAGGAATCTCAACTTTATAAAAAAAAAAGAATTGTTTCTTCTTCCTCTTCCCTTTTTGGTGAGTATCTAAAAAAAATTTTTTTTTCATCCTCACCTGAGGACATTTTTTCATTGCTTTTAGTAAGAGAGAGGAAGGGGTAGAGGAAAGGAAAGAAACATTGACGTGAGAGAGAAACATCAATTGGTTGCCTCCTGGATGCACCCGGACCAGGGATTGTACAAACCCAGAAGTGGGGTCAAACCTGCAACCTAGGCATGTGCAATGACCAGGAATCAAACCTGCAACCTTCTGGTTATGAGATGACGCTCCAACCAACTAAGCAACACTGGCCAGGGCTCCTTTTTGGTGAGTATTTTAAAAGGAGAACAATACCACAATGAACTGAGTAAAGTCAGATCCCTCTTGCATCCCAAGAAACGCTGCCAATTCTAACTCAGTCTTCCCCTGAAATGATTGTCTTCCCCCTTAAGCTGAGAGGGCCTCTCAAGTCATCTAATTTCACCATCCATCTATTGTTTGGCACTGGATGGATGCACACCCTGGTCAGAAATGCCGCAGCAGTTGTGAGTTTTGGTAGTGTACCATGGGATCCCCTTCCCTCCCCCGTGTCTCACTGCTCCTGTGTTAGCCATGTCATAGCACTGTTCTCTCCACATTCCAATCATCCACACCTGGGTCTATTCACATGGTCTCCTCAGGGCAGGACCATGGCCCTCTATGTTTCCCCAGGTCCTGAAATATGCCCCATGCTCAAAAATATTGACTGGTTAAAAGAAGGAAGAAAGCAAAGCTAATTCACAGCTCTTCACAATCACTGAGAGCCCATCTATAATGATTAACTAAATCAATTTATTTCTGTTTCAGTGTCTGCTAATGGAAAGGGTTTCTATAGATACAAAGACACACATGTTAAATCCCTGGCTTCACATGAGTTAATACCTTGTGTTCTTTTCATAATTTTCAGGAGAGTTGGAAATAACTCAGAACCACATGATTCTCATTCTCAAAGCAAAGGAACATAACAGGTAAAAAGAGTGCCTTAAGTAAGCACTGAAAATTGCTTAAAAAGATATCATCCAAAAGACAAGTCAGATGGCAGATCTCAAATCTGGGTTTAAAAGTTTCAAAGTTATCTAGTTCAGGAAAAAACTTCAATTTAGTGTTGACAGTCATGAAAAGATAAAAACAAGAATTTGTAAAGGTCCACTAAACTGAGTTACTTTAGCTTTATTTTTTTCTTTCTACTTTCTCAACCTCTAGAAAGTGTTTAGCACAATAAGGAAACAGGGATAAGATTCTGCTGAGTCTGGAAAAGCCTAGCAATTTCCTGACATAGACTAAGTTCTCAACAAAAAGTTCCTCCCTTCTTCCTCAGGTAAGGCATCTTGGTCCTCTCTCTGAGAGGTCCCTATTGTGTCTTGCAGAAGGGAAGGGGTTAATTCTGCCCAAAGAAGAACTGGGCCTGAGGATTCTGTGTCTCTGACAGAAACCTCTGCCTTCACTAAGAGTCAGGGTGTAGAAGCCCTATCAGCCTTTGCGCATACTCATAAATACCCGTCCCCAATGGGAGGGCAACATGGTCACCTGGGGAGTGAACAGAGACCCTGGCTAACTCACTGTCAAGACCAGTCTTGTGGGCAAGCAGCAGGAAGAACCTCCAACCAATGATCACGTGTGTCCTCTGCAAAAGGGAAAGGAGTATCTACAGCTAAACAGACCTGGTTTTAAACCTCATGGGAAAGGGCCTGATTTTCTCTGAAAACAATCCTGTTGAAGGACATTTCGGTTGTTTTCAGTTTGTTAATAATGTAGATAGCGTTGTTATGGACATTCATGTACAAGCCTTTGTGTAAACATATGTTTTCATTTCTCTTGGATAAACACCTAGGAGTACAGCAACTGGGTCATATGGTAGATATTTGTTTCACTTTTTAAGGAATTGTACCACAGCTTCCCAAATGGTTTTAACATTTTCATTCCCAATGTTATTGAGGAGTTCCATCCGTACCGTATCTTCTCCAACACTTGGTATGATCACTCTTTAATTTTAACCCTTATAGTGGACATGTAGTGGCACCTCATTTGCATTCCTTTAATGACTAATGATGGTGAGCATCTTTGTATGTGCTTCATTTACATTCACATATCTTTTCAGTAAAATATCTGTTCAAATATTTTTTTGTTTCTTGTTGGGCATCTGTTTAATTAGAGATTTATTATAGATATGTGCCCTTTGTCAGATATTTATTTTCCAAATAGCTTCCTATACTCTATGACTTTCCTTTGTATTTGTTTATTAGTATCTTCTGAAGAGCTAGAATTTTTAATTGTAATAAAGCCCAATTTATTTCTTTGTTCTATGCTTTTATGTCCCATTTAAGAAATCTTTGATTAATTCAAGGTCAACCTAATTTTTCTCCTGAATTTTTTTCTGAAAAATTTATAGTTCCAGCTCTTATATTTAGATTCTGATCCATTTTAAGTTAATTTTTGTGGATAGTTTGAGATAACAAAGTTTGTTTTTATTTACTTTTAAAAATATTTTATTTATTTATTTTTAGAGAGAGAAGGGAGCGAGGAAGAGAGGGAGAAAAACATCAATGTGCCCCCCACTGGGGACCTGGCCTGCAGCCCAGGCATGTGCTGGAAATTGAACCACAGGCCTTTTGGTTAATAGGCCAGCACTCAATCCACTGAGTCACACCAGACAGGGCTGTTTATTTGTTTTTAATGTGGGTACCAATTAATGTCTCAGCACCATTAGTTGAAATAAAAATTATTTTTTCTACATTTAATTATTTCGACACTTCTATGAAATATCGGCTTTTTTTAAATTTTTTTAAAAATTTATTTATTTTCAGAGAGAGGAGAAGGGAGGGAGAAAGAGCAACGTATGGTTGCCTCTCACATGGCCCTCACTGGGGACCTGGCCCGCAACCCAGGCATATGCCCTGACTGGGAATCGAACCGGGACCCTCTGGTTCCCAGCCTGTGCTCAATCCACTGAGCTACACCATCCGGGCTGAAATATCAGTTTTTAACAAATGTGTGGGCCTATTTCTGAACTGTCTATTCTGTTCCTTTAATGTATATGTCTATCTTTATTCCAATATCATTTTGATTACTAGAGCATGATAACCCCTAAAATCACATAGTTTGTCTTTCCACCTTGTTCTTTTTCAAATGCTACTTTGTACATAAGTGATTCTTTTCTCTGAAATAGTCCTCCTTCTTAAAGAAAAATACTATCTTTTGAATTGGTTTTTCAGGGTTCTTAGGGTATAATCCTAGTAGTGGAATTGCTGGGTCAAAAGGCAGTTCCATTTTTAGTTTTCTGAGGAAATTCCATACTGTTTTCCACAGTGGCTGTACCAGTCTGCATTCCCACCAACAGTGCAGTAGGGTTCCCTTTTCTCCACATCCCCTCCAACACTCATCTGTTGCTTTGTTGATGATGGCCATTCTGACTGGTGTGAGGTGGTATCTCATTGTGGTTTTAATAGCAGCACAATTCACAATAGCCAAGTACTGGAAACAACCTAAGTGCCCATCTACAAATGAGTGGATCAAGAAACTATGGTACATTTACACAATGGAATTCTACGCAGCAGAGAGGAAGAAGGAGTTTATACTCTGCAACAGCATGGATGGAACTGGAGAGCATTATGCTAAGTGAAGTAAGCCAGGCGGTGAGGGACAAATTCCATATGATCTCACCTTTAACTGGAACATAATCAACAAAAGAAAAAAGCAAGAAAAGCATAACCAGAGACATTGAAATTAAGAACAATCTAACAGTAGCCAGGGAGGAGGGGACGATGGGGAGAAGGGTTTTCAGGAACCACTATAGAGGACACATGGACAGAACCAAAGGGGAGGAGGGAGGAAGGGAAGGGAGAGGGGGTTGGATGGGGTGGGGGGAGGGGAGGGGAGAGGATGCAGACGACTGTAATTGAACAACAATAAAGTAATTATTAAAAAAAAAGAAAAATACTATCACTTTATTTTACAAAAAAAAATCTGGACACAGAAATTTGGCGTAAACTATGCCTGTAAGAATTGAGTGTAACTCATTATTTTTGACCACAGATCCCTCCTGACACCGGGGTGCAAGTGGGTCTTCCCCTTTTCAATGATACACAATACATAGGATGATGAAGGGGAACATTATACTTTGTTATGGTAAGTGAAAGGGGGCCCCTTTTAGGCCCCCTTCACTAGAGCTAGCCATCTCTCCTTTGAGTCTGTCAGGTATAATTAACTGTTGTTCCTCTAAACCTCTATTCTCAGGACTGGAGAGATTACTAAAAGCATCTTCTGCACAGGTGTTTTAGGAACTTATACAAACAAGACATACCAGAGCCAAATGCCTGAACCCTGAACCCAAAGATAATAGCAGAACAAACTTAAACTTGCATAATCAGCCCAAAACCTCCTGATGTACAACTAATTGTCATGATTACCCAGCTCACCCCCTCCACCTTTACTACTCAATAAAAACTCACAGTGTCAACCTTTCATCACTGGTGTAGCTCTTCATACCAGCCCCTTTCCTCCCATGGAAAATGAATATACTTTACTCTCTACCATTTATTCCCTTTGTGATTTTTTTTCATACCCCATGGCATCAGCCACCCTAACAATAAGGCAGAAGTTCCCTGTGCCTAATATTTATGACCAGTCACATAGACAGATAAGTAACCAATTAAATGCCCTTGTTTCAGTATAAAAAATGTCCGGGAGGATGAGAAAAACATTTTTTCCCCATGAAAAAAATATTTTCCCCATTATTGTGGCATTTTCTGGTTTTCTGTAATTTTAGCACCATGAGACCATGAGATACTGTTTCTGTAGAGACAAAATTGTTGGGTTAGACAAGACAGCTCTCGATTCCAAAAAGGCCCCCCATGTGACCTCAGGAAAACTAGGACGGCCGTTTTTAACTGTAGCCAAAGAATTCTTAGATACTCCTCTTGGAATAGACATTAATAATTTATTCTCAAACTTTATTTTAGCAGCTGGTCTTTTTAAATAATTAATCTTGAGTGTGTTATTACATATACAAAAAAGCAGCTGCTTTGTTGATTTTTTTGTTCATTGGTTTGTTGTTTTTTGCTTTTTAAATCTTAGGTTAGTAATAATGGTACTTGTTTTAACTTATATAGTTGTTATAAGGATCAAAAAGGTAATATATATGAAAGAATTATGTGAATTATAAAATGTCATATGTTAATACATGTTAAAGTGACAAATAGACATTAGGTATTCTAAAAGTGGGGACAGGGAAGGTTCCAGGTACTTTATGAAAATACCATTTTTTAAAAGTTATGTTCCCTCTATATAGACACATCTTATTAAGGGTCAGGGTAGGAGATAAAATGATGTATTGTCACAGATCAGAGATCACACATAGATTTCTTTTCATAAAGTTGAGAATGTTGCTTGGAGGTTTCATTACAACAGGTTTTGAGACATGCTCAGGACTCTGCGTGAGAGAGGGTTCTTTTTTCTTTTTGTGGACTGGTGATGTCTTATACGGACGGGAGATGAGACTGCCATACATTTTCCATTCGTATCATAAGTTATATTTATTCCTTTGATTATTTATCCCATTTGCTCATTATTAAATTCTTAATCTTGCATTCTTTGTGTTATGTCCCATATTATTTTATAGGACAGTTGAAATCCGTAATTCCCAAAATTGTTGATGGGACTAAATTATCAGGTTTTCTCTTAACACAGTGTCTTCTGAGCTCCTCTGTTTTTAAATTATGGCCAGTGGCCAGTCTACCGGCTCATCAGTGGCCTTTCCTTTATGGTTCACACTGTTCTTTATACCACAGCAGTTTTAGAAAATCACCAAAAATTATAAGTTCCATTGGGGCCCATATCACTTAAGGACTGAATAGGTTATTACTACAGCATTATAAATGCTTCTTCCCTCTCTCCAACACATTTTGAATACAAAGTGAAGCAGTACTCTGTATAGGGGAAAGAGAGGGCCTTTGAAGAGATATTCAGCAGATCAAAGAATAAAATAATTGCACAGCTCCCCTGAGAGCAGTGACTCAATCTTCAACTTGGTTTTGAGCTGCTCCCTTCAAGCCCAGTCCCATGTACTTTGCTCATGAGAGGTTTTGCCACTGAGCAAAGAGGGATGGGCTGAAGGGAACATCCCTAGTGCCCATGGATTTAATAGGGAAATCAGCTCCCTGTTTCCAAGTCATCATGGCCATCTTCCACTGTTACACATCCAGCATTGCAATGTGCATTTCTGATTTGTCCCAAAGCCTAAAAATGTAATCATAGCCATAAATAAATGGTGGCAACAGATGCCCCATCTCTTTAATCTGCACTTTCGAATTGGATGGATCATGAAGATATAGGCCTTCAGTCTAACTTTGGAATCAGCAAAAAACAGAACTTTCCTTGCTGGTACAGGAGCAACGAATGATTGGAGTAGGTATAAAAATCACTATCTGCTTTATGATGTGTGAGTTAATGAAGGTATTAAACCATTCTGATGATAGATAAGAAAATTATATCTGTGGTTGCTGAAAGAAATAAAACTGTTTCATCACAAATTAAAGAATTGTAAAATGCTGCAAGCTCATCAATAGTGTGTGAGCAACAAAGAGATACAATTTTATAACCCATTATGAGGCACCTTAATTTCTTAACATCTATTATTTTTTTCTGCTTCATATCTATCTATTGAATTTATTCTCAAAAACTCATGGAAAACACCAATTTTTACAGAAAGTAAGAATAAATATGGGCCAGGCTATTAACATTTTGAAGAGGAATGCTGGGATTTCCATATTTTACTAGCATGTTGCACTGTTAATTTTTATTTCATTGACATTCTTGTCTAGATAGCAGCTGTGCCTTAAGCTTGAATGGCATGATTTGCTCCTCAAAGATTAAGTTTGGATTTCTAAGGAATGGCTAGATATATTCCTAAACTGTCACATGAGTGTCACTCCTTCACATTGGTTAAACCCTATGGAATCTGTTGATTCATCAGTACAAATGGAATATAATGTCATATACGGTGGGCAGAGGAATACCTTTACTAAACTTCTCTTATCGACTACTTTATGTCATCCCCACATCTCTGGGAACTACGGTTATCAGCTTTCTGCTGGTGCCTTGCCTCAGGCCTGGCTCCATGGACTTCTCACTTCTTGCCCTGGAGCATCTGCATTTCCTCCAGGGCCTGCAGGAAACTGTTCAGTACCCACACATGTCCAATTGGGACTGGAGGAGAATTGGTACCTGCAGCTATTCTGGACAAATTCAGGATGAAAGCCACTGAGTGGCTGCCTCCCCTTTTCATCTCCTGAGATGAAATATTCAGGAGATATTGAATATAAAGTATTCCTCTCACCCCTTTTTCAGGAATGGCAAGTAAAAGGCATGTCCGCTAATCTTTTTATATTCTTTTTTCCATCACTGATGGAGTGTTTCTTCACCCTGGGGCCTCAGAAACTCAAGAATTCCAATGTTCTAGGCAGGGATTATCAATTGAATCTCATTAGTATCCCAGTCCTAGCTCTTTTTCCACTGCTCCAAAGAGAATTAGTTTTATGGATTATCATGGATTCTCTGGCTTTTATTCTATAATCACTATTTCTATAAATACCTGAATAAGTAAGGCTGCCCACGCGGAACAGACAGTTCATTTACTGGTACAATGTGAGGCTGGGCTGCTTATTTAGTTACGGACTCTTCTTATAGTAATCTCCAGAAGTAATGGGAAATATACTGACTCTGCTTATAGTAATCTCCAGGAGTAATAGGAAACACATTTGTGTCTCAGTATAATCATAATCACTAAATAACCCTGAGGATAGGTTGGAAATAGTTGATAACACAAACACTGATTGTGTAAACTCTATAAATCTACCATATAAAAGGTACAATCGTGATCAAATACAACTGTAACCAAGACAAGGCCTGTCTCTGTGTTTCTGTTCCCTCAAAGAAGCCTCTCTTTTGAATTCAGGATGGCTTTGAAATGTTGCCTGCTACAGTCCTCCAGTTTTCGGGATTTTAAAGAGAGATGCAATAGCAGTTATCCTGTGTGTGCCCCATTGCATACTGCTGTGCCGTCTTCCACTCCTTAGAAGAGGAGTACTGAACATGTTCCCAGCAGCACTGATCACTCATGGTCCACAGGCAGGATAAACTGGGTGATATAACCTTGGGTGAGCTTTCTCTGTTACCCTATTACTACCCAGCCTCCATACCCATTCCTTGGGCTTATTTTCTAAGATAAATTACCTGCATACAAACATCTTGTTTGCAGGCTCTGTATTTAATGAGAAATTAAGTAAGACAGATGGTTAATAATCATGAATATTCTGAAAAATGCCAAGGATGGAACTCTAACTTTCATTTAAAGCCAAAATGATTATTTGCTCATATCTATGAATACTATGGAGAGACTGGGTAGGGATGCAGACAGGTTGATTAGCAATTGGCCTCTCTCCATTTTTGGATCTTTATGTATGTGTGTGTACACCTATTTCACTCTAAAACACACTCCACCTTTATGGCAACCCCCTATAGCCACAGATTTGTACCTGGCCAGTTTCTGAGTCTAGCAGAAAACTATGTTCTCTTCCCAAAGAATTCAACAGAAGGTATATATAATTGAGTCTCATTTTCTCAGGTTGCCCTGCCTGACTCCATTTACATATTACCCTACAGGTAGTAGGATGTGATACTCTGATTAGACATTTCTGAGCTACATGTCAGTATTTTTAGCTGATGCTTCCCCATCTTAACAGCATGGTTAGAGAGTACAAAAGCAGTTGTTCCCCAAGTAAAATTAGAAAGATAATACCATTGGAATTGAAGATGAATGCTGGGCAGACCAAAACAACAAGTGACAGCCATCTCATTCATGCATCACACACCTTTAAAGGACAGAAAGCTTATGGGTTTGTGCTTCCTACCCCGTCCCAATACCCTAAGAACCACTCATAACTCTCCTGATTGTTCTCTTGTCTCATTTATCCTATTTTCCCTGGTATACAAATCCTTTTACAGGCACTTTATTAGTTTTGATGTTTGGCTCAGTGCTTTGGTGACTTTGAAGGATTTCTTTAAGGTCAGATGACATCTCCTGAATGCTTACTATGGTATTTCTCAATTTTCCTACATGGCCATCATTCTTAATAATACACTTGTATCATCAACATTCTTTTTTGAGTGACCATATTTATTGTGGTATTCAAGCACTAAACAGGGCCTACTGAGGTCATCAGAATCTCCCTGACGTGCTTTACCTACTAGGGAGCTTTCCTGATAAACAGAAGGGCAGAATACGGCACCCTGACAGCTCGGTTCATCAAGAAACTAACAAGACAGACAAGGTGGGATAACGGTAGAGATATTGCGGTGAGGGGAGAGGAGTTTTTCAATATGCTAAGCCTACTCTCTTACTCATTATCATGTCTAACTGCTTGAGGTCGGCTTCCATGTTTAAAATAAGTAGATAAATAAAGCATCCACGGTCCAGGGGCAGCTCTGCATCTAAGAGATGAGTATACTTTCACACATTCTTGATTGTATCAGACAATTCTCTCCTGACTCTAGCCAAAGGAATTGCAAACTTTCTGCCCAAAATGCTGTTAAAGATATGTTGACTATGCCCTGGCTGGTGTAGCTCAGTGGATTGAGCGCGGGCTGGGAACCAAAGGGTCCCGGGTTCGATTCCCAGTCAGGGCACATGCCTGGGTTGCAGGCCAGGTCCCCAGTGAGGGCCATGTGAGAGGCAACCATACATTGCTGTTTCTCTCCCTCTCTTTCTCCTTCCCTTCCCCCTCTCTAAAAATAAATAAATAAATAAAATCTTTAAAAAAAAGATATGTTGACCATTTCTAGTGCATAGTATGGGGTCAGTAGAGTTGTATTCAATTCTTATGTGGCCTAATTAACTTGTTTCCCTGATCCCAGGCCTTAGCTCAAATCCTTTCCATTTAGCTTTCAATCTGGGGTAACGTTGTTGGCACAAATGTGGAAGGATAGAGCACATTGGGTTTATTATGTGCCAGACACAATGCTTGATGCATTATATTCGTCTTATTTAACTTCCTATAACCTAGCAAAGTAGATTGTATGACTATCCTAGTTTTACAGATTTTATGAAATGAAGGCCAGATAAAGATTTACCAATTTCACAAAGGTGGTGAGTGACTGAACAGGTTTTCAGTGTCAGCTCTTTCTGACTGCAAAACCCACACTCCTTAGCAGTATTTCTCACTTTCTCCTACATGGGCATAACAATGGCCATAATAACTGGGCGATATAACAGAACATAAAACTTCAAAATGTTTCCCTTAGATGCTCAAAGGCTTTATTTAAACTTTTCTCATTAGAGCTACTTCGAATGCCTTCCTTTTTGTATTATGTAACCCATCATTCTCAAGATTCCATAGACTCCCTAAACCACTACAATACTTAGCCCCAATAATCCATATGTAGAAAGCAGAAAATGTATAGCAAATAAGCTGATGTTCGCAATTTAAAACCAAATAATAAAAAATACATACGATTATTTCTTATTTAAGACAAACATAATAATGATGAATCAAACATTATCCTTATTTGTATTTCTTTATCAAAAGGCAAACCTGGTTATTTTTCCACAAGCACCACTCCAAGACAGGAAGTTGACCTTCATACAGTTGCGTGGAGTATTTTACAGGTACCTACCCATCTACTGATTTTATTCTAGCTACCAACTTCCTTTATACTAAGTCACACAACTTTTCAGAGATCAGAACCATAGGCAAAACTACTGGAAATTATTTCCATATGTTCTATTGCTTACATATATTTATTTAATCTGCTTTCACACACTTCCCTATGACTTTTGGTTTACACATTAGAAAATCAAAACAGAAACCTCTGTATTTCTAGTCATTGTGAGGGAAGAAGTGCTGGAAAGATACATTTGTAATTGTAGTTCTTCTAACTCTCATAGCACATAGTGGAAATAGTAGTAAGAGTACACCTTGAGCATCTAAGCTAATTAGACCGTCAGATATGCATATATAGTGCTTGCTGTATGCCAGCTTGGGCTTTATAGACCTCATAGCAGTGATAATAAAAGGACATGCTCTGGCCAGATGACTCATTTGATTGGAGCATTGTCCTATACACCAAAAGGTTGTGGGTTCGATTCCTGGTCAGGGCATATTCATAGGTTGTGGGTTTGATCCCCTGTGGATGGGGTGTGTGGAAGGCAACCAATCAATGCTGCTCTCTCATATCACTGTCTCCCTCTCTCTCCCCACCCCTTCTTCTCTCTCTAAAATCAATAAACAAAAGGTGATTGTCTTAGCTTAATTCTATACCTACATGTGGTTCCATTATCTGTGGTAGGTTCAGCATTCAAACAATGACTTTTGGGTCTTTAATATATGAATTGGGAGCTATTCTGAGATTGGAAGATGCTGTGAAATATTGATAAAAATATTGACTATAGGGATATAAGCTATAACAAGCCCACCCTTCCCTTTAAGAAATGTGTATTATTTCTATACCTATTAAAGGAAAATGCTAACTTTCATTCTCTGCATTCCTACCTCCACCACCAAATTCTAAAGATAAACTCTCTTTTCAATTTTACTTCAGTACTCATATGAATGCAAATATTTTATTATTTGAGCTTTTGCATTGACTAATTTTGAAAGTGAGTGAACTTTATGTTCTTACAATCATCTTGCTAGGATAATAAAGATGAGTGTTCACAACAGGGAATAGCTTTAGCAGGTGCTCAGGGGAGCATCAGTCATTCTTGGTTACCTCACTGCCCAAACCTGTCATCTCAACCCCATCAAGTCAATTACTTCTGAGTTTCATATGCTGACTCTCATCAATTAATCATGGTTGTGGTAGGCTGAATTATAGTACTCCACGATATCTAGGTTATATGTTCTAGAACCTGTGAGTATTACCTTATATGGCAAAAGGGACTGTGTGGCTGGGAGTAAATGCAGGCTTTTAAAGTAGAAAGATTATCCTGGATTATCTGGGTGGGTCCTACATATGGGGGGAGCAAATGTAGGTTAATAATAATAATAATAAATGATACAATAATTGTTAAATAATAACACAAGAATTCTGAGTTTCACATACAATTGCAAACCTCATTTTGCTCACACCTGTGTAATCACAAGTGTTCCTGTAAGGGGGACAGAGGCAGATTTGACCACAGAAATGGGAGAGGAGATAAGGCAACAGAAACTAGATGTTAGAGTACCGTGGCCATGAGTCAGGGGAGCCAGCAGCCACGAGAAGCTGGGAGGTGCGAGGAACAAACTCTCCCGTGGAGCCTCCCGAGCTCTCAACCCTGCTGATGCCTTGATTTCAGCCCCATAAAATGTGAACTTCTTGCCTCCAGAACTATAAAAAAATAAATTTCTGTTATTGGAAGCCAACAAATTTGTAGTACTATATTCCAGCAGCAATAGTAAACTAGTACAGATTTATGGTAAGAAGGATTCTAAGGACTTTCTGGAATGCAGAAATAGTTTTGGATTTACTGACCTTGGTTATATGAGTTAGGAAGAAGTATAGCAGCATTTGTTCTGTTTATGTTTAATTTCTGTGTTTTTTGGAAGATACTGCAGGACAGACAATAGTTTAAAACTACCTACAGAGGTTAAATGTCATGAAATCTGGAGGCTGTTGTCACCACGCTGGCATTTACCACATGAAGAGTTGACTCTTGGTGTTGTGGAGAGATATATTCATTCAAACAACCCTGCAAATCACTACTAGCCTTGGTATTATTACTCCAAGCTCACTAAGCACTTTTTATGCACATTCACTATTCTGAACACTGTGTACTATTCTCTCCCACTCCCTCTCTCTCCCTAGTCTTCACAGAAGGCCTCATGAACTTAGTACAATGATCATAACCCTGTTAACCTGTGAGAAAACAGAGGCTTAAAAAAGTTAAACAATGTATTGATGATTACACAACCAGTGAATGATGGAGCTAGAACTGAAGTCCAGGCCTTCTGACTTTAAAAGTTCTATCTCCTCTCTTGTATGGTCTCCAGTGTGCAGGGGAACTAGGAGTAATTGAGACAGGTCTTTGAGTAGGCTCATTCTTTAGCCGCTTCACTTGCTTCTTCTCACCGGTCTCCCAATTGCCCACATTTAACTACAGTGGGCACTCTGCTTACTCTGCCTTATTTAATCCTCACAGTAATCTTATAGCATAGCTGTGGCTTTTACTAAATGTTCACTTTGAAGTTCTCTATAAAATATTAAAAACTCTGAAACCATAAAAACCAATGGACTATTATAGCACAAAGTGTCTTTCGCCATTCCATTTACAGAATAGAAGTTTAACCCTTGATAACAGAACAGTAACAACTAGTAGGCAAGATCATGATTCTTTTCTTTTTTTTTTAATTTTTTATTTATTTTAATTACTTTATTGTTGTTCAATTACAGTTGTCTGCATCCCCTCCCCTCCCCTCCCCCCACCCCCTCCAAACCTCCCTCCCTCCCCTGCTTCCACCCTCCCCCTTGGTTCTGTCCATGTGTCCTCCATAGTAGTTCCTGAAAACATTTCTCTTCATAGTCCCCTCCCGCCTTCCCTCTGGCTATTGTTAGATTGTTCTTAATTTCAGTGTCTCTGGTTATGTTTTTCTTGCTTTTTTCTTTTGTTGATTATGTTCAATAATAGAAAATGTCAATATAAATGGGAAAAATAACTCAAGGGACACAGAATGTGGATATATGTTGGAGGGGTACCTTTATCTTTCCCTATTTTCACATAAGAACATGTTCCATTATACATAACTCATTTGTGTTTGTTGTATGTTATATACCTGATTTCTCTTTTGTAAATTATTTATTTTTTATTTTAAAGGGTCACCTATACCTATCAAACAAAAAAATCAATACAAATGGAAGAATCATGAGTAAGTGATCTCACTCCTTCCAGGACTAGGGAGATGTTCAGAGCTGGACTCAAGGTGGCACCAGGGTAGGAGTCACGTCATTCTCAGTGTAGCAAATATTGATACATTTGTGGAATATCTAATTGCTCCTCTGCCTGCAATGTGGAATGTTGTAGAGAAAACAAGGGAAGAGGCTCGTTTAAGGGAAATTAATATTTAATTTTAAGGTCTAAAATGTCTCTACATTAATAGAGTTGCCTGATTCATAATTCAGATATTGAACTCAGTCAGCATTGAATTTGTAATTGGATATGTGCCCAGGGTAATTTGTTCATTGCTGTATTCTAAGATATTTAAACATGATCACATTTCTGTTTATAGTATTTTTTCTTCTTATATTTTCTCATTTTTGAGAGAGAAGTTGAAATAATAATAAATTAATGATCTGGTGATGAGGTTTTAATCATGCTTCATTATCTTCGTTTTGCGATCTGGGATAATTTATTTAGCTTTATTGCCTCAACAATAACGACACTGGAGATAAAATGCTGGCATTATATACATGAGGTAAATATACACATACACCCATATATATGTAAATATATAGATTTTTATTAACGTGTAATATAAATATATATTAGGGCACCGTTAACATTTTATGAGATGATTGCTCCCTCTTTGGAACTCATACAATCGTATATTTTTTTACCTTTTTTGCCACAGACACAGTCTATTTTGTTGTCTTCTTTGCCCTTAAGATTGCATGCATTTTTAGGGTAGGGCAAAGTCTTTTTGTTGTATTCTCAGCAATGTTTGTCACAAAGTGGGTGATTGATAAATGTGCTTGGAAAGGAGAATAAAAAAGGAGATAAAGATAATATCTTAATTTATTTCCATTCAGGTGTTTATTAACATATTTTGTATTTTTTACATATTTTCATATGTGTGTATACACATATATATGCCTACATATGTGCATCACACATAGGTGCATATCAGTGTGCGTATATAGTGAAATATGTGTACAAACACACACATGTGAAAATGTCATGTCATATAAGAGCCAAATATCTTCATGATTTTCAGATGCGAAGTTAACATGGTTTAGATTTAATTCTTTCCATAGTAAGTATTTTGGTTTCATGACTGAACCTGATTTTGCCCTTAGGTTAGAAGCCTCCACTGATGGCTTCTATAGGATGGATCTAGGAAACATTTAGGAATGGAGTATACCTCATTTTCAAAAGATAAGGAAAGCAGCATCAGACATGATAAGTCCTTTTCACAGAAGCTCTCTTATACAATGTAATCACCAGGGCTCTTGTAAGAGGGAGGCTGGAGGGTGGGAGTCAGAGAAGGAGATGGGACAACGAAAGCAGAGATCTGAATGATGAGGCCAAGAGCCAACTAATGCGAGCAGCCTCTAAAAATTGGAAAAATCAAGGCTCCTTAGAGCCTGTAGATAGAACACAGCTCTGCTGACACCTTGGTTTTAGTCTATAAGAACCATAAGACTTCCTTACCTCCAAACATGTAAGATCATACACCTGTATTTTTTTTAAAGCATAGACTTTGACTACCCACTGAATCTCACAGGTATTCTACCATAGAAACTCATACCATAAAACTAGGGACTCAAAAAAGATCAATTTAAGAAACAGAGGCTAGCAAGAAGAGTCTCACAAACAATGGGAAGACAAAGAAACAATCCCCAAATGAAAGGAAAGGAGGAAGCCCCAGAAAGAATGATAAATGAAACAGAGGTAAACCAACTATCAGATATTGAGTTCAAAGCATTGGTTATCAGGAAGCTCAATAACCTTGATGAGCTCACAGAGAATTACCAGAAACTACAGGGATACTACAATGAACTCACTGAAAACTATATCAACATGAAAAAGGAAATAGAAACTATCCACAAGGGCCAACAGGAAATGAAGAATACAATATCTGAACTGAAGAACACAATAGAAGAAATCAAAAGCAGGCTCGATGAAGCAGAGGATCAGAGAGCTAGAGGACAAGGTAGAAAAAAAAACACACAGAAAGAACAAGAAAAGGAAAAGAGGCTCAGAAAGAATGAAGAGAGATTAAGGGAAATGCATGACAACATGAAATGTAATAATATTCATATAATAGAGATACCAGAAGAAGAAGAAGAAGAGCAAGGAATAGAAAACCTGTTTGAAAAAGTAATGATGGAAAACTTTCCTAATCTAATGAGAGAAAAAGTCACAGAGAGGAAACACGGAGAGTTCCAATCAAAAGGAACCGAAACAGGCCCACTTCAAGACACATCATAATTAAAATGGCAAAATTCCAAGACAAAGAGAGAATCTTAAAGGCAGTAAGGCAGAGAAAGGAAGTAACATACAAGGGAGCCCTGATAAGGTTAGCAGCTGACTTCTCAATGGAAACACTCCAAGCCAGAAGAGAATGGCAAGCAATATTCCAAGTAATGAGAACCAGAGGCCTGCAACCAAGGCTACTGTATCCAGCAAGTCTCTCAATCAAGATAGAAGGCCAAATAAGGAGCTTCCCAAACAAAAGAAGTCTGAAAGAATACACTTCCACTAAACCAGCTCTGTAAGAGATGCTAAAGGGACTGCTTTAAGGAAAGGAAGGAAAGGTGAGAGAGAGAGGAGCACAGGTACAAAAAAAAATGGCAATGAATAAGTACCTATCAACAATAACCTTAAACGTAAATGGATTAAATGCTCCAATCAAAAGACATAGACTAGCTAAATGGATAAGAAAGTGCAACCCACACATATGCTGCCTACAAGAGACGCACCTCAGGACAAAAGACCTACACAGACTGAAAATGAAGGGCTGGGAACAAGTTTTCCAAGCAAACGAACAGGAAAAAAGAGCCGGGATAGCAATACTAATATCAGACAAAATAGACTTCAAAAAAAGGGCCATAAAGAGAGACCCAGAAGAACACTTCATAATACTCAAGGGAAGAATCCACCAAGAAGACATAAACATTGTAAATATATATGCACCCAACATAGGAGCACCCAAATACATAAAGAAAATCTTGGAGGACTTCAAGAAAGATATTGACAGCAACACAATTATAGTAGGGGACTTCAACACCCCACTGTCAAAAATGGACAGATCCTCCAAACAAAATATCAACAAAGATATTGTGGCATTGAACAATGCCCTACATGAAATGGACTTAATTGATATATAGAGAGCCTTCCACCCCAAAGAAGCTAAATACACATTCTTTTCAAATGCACAGGGAACATTTTCAAAAATAGACCATATGATAGGACACAAAACAAGCCTCAACAAATTCAAGAAAATTGAAATATCAAGTATTTTCTCTGACCACAAGGGACTGAAATTAGAAACAAACTCCAAGGAAAAAAAACCCAAAACATTCAAAATCATGGAGATTGAATAGCATGCTATTGAACAACGAATGGGTCACAAAAAGATTAGGGAACAAATAAAAAAGTTTCTGGAAATGAATGAAAATGAACTTACAACAATCCAAAACTTATGGGACATGGCGAAGGTAGTCCTGAGAGGGAAGTTCATAGCAATACAGGCCTACCTAAAAAAAGTAGAAACATTTCAAACAAACAACCTAACCCTACACCTACAAGAACTCAAAGAACAACAACAAAAATAGCCCAGAGCAAGTAGAAGGAAGAAATAACCAAGATCAGAGTAGAATTCAATGACATAGAGACTAAAAACACAATTCTAAGGATCAATGAATCCAGGAGCTGGTTCTTTGAGAAGATGAACAAAATCAACAAGCCTTTAAGCAGGCTCATCAAGAAATAAAGAGAGAGGACCCAAATAAACACAATCAGAAATGAAAGAGGAGAGATTACAACTGACGGCACAGAAATACAAAGGATTGTAAGAAACTACAATTTCGAAGAACTATATGCCAAGAAATATGAAAACCTAGGTGAAATGGACAAATTTCTAGAAAAATATGATCTTCCAAAACTCAATGAAGAGGAAGCAGAAAGCCTGAACTGACCAATAACAGCAGATGAAATTGAAGCAGTAATAAAAAAACTCCCGACACATAAAAGCCCTGGACCAGATGGTTTCACAGAAGAATTCTATGAAGCATTTAAGGAAGAGCTAACACCTATCCTTCACAAACTATTCCAAAAAATCCAAAATGATGGAAGACTTCCAAACTCTTTTTATGAAGCCAGCATCATCCTAATCCCAAAACCAGATAAAGACACAACAAAGAAAGAAAACTTCAGGCAAATATCGCTGATGAACATAGATGCTAAAATCCTCAACAAAATATTGGCAAACCACATCCAGCAATACATCAAAAAGTTCATATACCATGACCAAGTGGGATTCATCCGAGGGATGCAAGGGTGGTACAATGTTCACAAATCAATAAATGTAATACATCACATAAACAAAAGCAAAGACAAAAACCACATGATCTTATCAATAAATGCAGAAAAAGCATTTGATAAGGTACAGCACCCATTTATTATAAAAACACTTAGCAAAATGGGAATAGAGGGAGCATTCCTCAACATAGTAAAGGTCATATATGAGAGACCTATAGCCAACATCATACTCAATGGGCAAAAACTAAAATCTTCCCCACTAAGATCAGGAACAAGACAAGGTTGTCCACTATCACCACTTCTATTCAACATAGTACTGGAAGTTTTAGCCACAGCAATCAGACAAGAAAAGGAAATAAAAGGCATCCAAATTGGAAAGGAGGAAACAAAACTATTGTTGTTTGCACATGACATGATAGTGTACATAGAAAATCCTATAGACTCTGCCAAAAAACTACTCGACCTAATAAATGAATTTGGCAAAACAGTGGGATACAAAGTCAATATCTAGAAATCAAAGGCATTTTTGTATACCAACAATGAAACATCAAAAGCAGAAATCAGGAGAAAAATCCCATTTGACATAGCAACAAGAAAAATAAAATACCTAGGAATAAACCTAACCAAGGAAGTAAAAGACCTATACTCAGAAAACTACACAACACTGAAGAAAGAAATCACAGAAGACACAAACAAATGGAAACATATACCATGCTCATGGATCGGAAGAATCAACATCATCGAAATGTCCATACTACCCAAAGCAATTTATAGATTCAATGCAATCCCTATCAAAGTACCAATGGCATATTTCACAGATATAGAACAAACACTTCAAAAATTTATATGGAACCATAAATGACCCTGAGTATCTGCTGCAATTTTGAGAAAGAAGAGCAAAGTAGGGGGGATCACAATACCTGATATCACACTGTATTACAAGGCCACTGTAATCAAAACAGTCTGATACTGGCATAAAAACAGACAGATGGATCAATGGAACAGAATAGAGAGCCCAGATATAAACCCAAGTTTCTATGGGCAATTAATTTTTGACAAAGGGGAAGAAGCATAAAATGGAATAAAAATAGCCTCTTTGACAAATGGTGTTGGGAAATCTGAACAGCTACATGCAAAAAAAATGACATTTGAGAAGCAACTTACACCATACACAAAAATAAATTCAAGGTGGATAAAAGACTTAAATGTAAGTCATGACACCATAAAAGTCCTAGAGGAAAACATCGGTTGGAAAATCTCAGACATTCCACGCAGCAACATCTTCACTGATATGTTCCCTAGAGCAAGGGACATAAAGGAAAGAATAAACAAATGGGACCTCATCAAAATGAAAAGCTTCTTCATGCCTAAAGAAAACAGTATTAAAATAAAAAGAGAACCAACTGTATGAGAAAACATATTTGCCAATGATACCTCAGACAAGGATTTGATCTCCAAAACATATAAAGAACTCATACGACTCCACTCCAGGAAGATAAAAAACTCAATTAAAAAATGGGCAAAAGACTTGAACAGACACTTCTCCAAGGAGGACATACAGAGAGCCCAGAGACATATGAAAAGATGCTCAGCATCATTAGCCATCAGAGAGATGCAAATTAAAACCACAATGAGATACCACCTCACACCAGTCAGAATAGCCATCATAAATAAAACAACAGATAACTGTTGGAGGGGTTGTGGAGAAAAGGGAACCCTACTGTGCTGTTGGTGGGAATGCAGACTGGTGCAGCCACTGTGAAAAACAGTATGAAATTTCCTCAGAAAACTAAAAATGGAACTGCCTTTTGACCCAGCAATTCCACTGCTGGGATTATACCCTAAAAGCCCTGAAACACCAATCCAAAAGAACCTATGCACTCCAATAGCAGCACAATTCACAATAGCCAAGTGCTGGAAGCAACCTAAGTGTCCATCAACAAATGAGTGGATCAAGAAACTATGGTACATTTACACAATGGAATTCTATGCAGCAGAGAGAAAGAAGGAGCTTATACCCTTTTTTGACAGCGTGGATGGAACTGGAAAGCATTATGCTAAGTGAAATAAGCCAGGTGGTGAGGAACAAATATCATATGATCTCACCTTTAACTGGAACATAATAAACAAAAGAAAAACATAACCAGAGACATTGAAATTAAGAACAATCTAACAATAGCCAGGGGGGAGGGGGGAGGGGACAATGGGGAGAAGGGT
>PVJI01024118.1:0-22399 GCA_004026765.1 Micronycteris hirsuta
TCAGGATGAATCGGTAGATCTGCGTGGCATAACTTGACGTCCTTGCTCCTATCCAGTTGCTACCCTGTTGTTACCCCTCAATGATCTACAGGTCTTTTAGTTAGACTTCCCCAGTTTTTAGCCAGCAGGACTGACATTTCCTCAGTAAGAGATCTCCAAGTTCTAAATATTTAAATTAGTCTCTTTTTTCCCAAACTTAAATATCAGTTGAAATTATTATGATTTGAAGGGTCATAATGGTAATTAGTGCTTTCTGGTGGTTTTTGTTTGTTTGATTTTTGTTTTGGAGAACTTACTATTGCTTCTCCTACTAGTAAAGCATACCAATTTGTAAAGAAAGGATTTGAGTATTATTTTTACTCATGTGGTTTAGGTCTCCCAGCAGCTCCCAGGGGTAGGAACTTTGTAAGTAGTACACGTTAGGGCTCACTACTCCACCAGAGAACTTGTTACAAATACACCGTCCTAGGCCCCACTCCACCTCCTGAGTCAGAATCTGCATTTTAATAAGCTCCCCAGGTGATTCACGTGCTCTTTAATGTTTGAGAATCATTGCTTCAGGCTATTTTATTCTGAGCTCTTACTTGTCATTTATGGACAGCTCACTTTGCTTCTGGTGGTAATTGTTTTTGCTGTATGTTGCATTTTCCTGTCTGCTAGTAAACATTGTCCTTTCTTTGAAAAAGCTTGCTGTGTTTTATGTGTCTAGCTCAAAACAAGAATGGAGTCTATTTATAAAGTGATTGTCTTAAAGTATTGTTCTATAGTCGAGTTAGAAGCCGTTGTATTGATTGTGGCATTTTGGTGCAAGCTGAATTATTAATTTTGCTTCATTTTGCAGATAGAAACATTTTAAAATCAGAGATCTTATGAAACATACTGCTCTCTCTCTCATGAAGCTATTAGCCTTCTCTTAGAGATATGCTGTGCTAATGAATTTTTTATAATAATATGAATATTACCTATCCTTCTAGAAACAAGCATTATAAACATCTGAAAATGCTTGCTTTGCAAATTCAGTGTTTCAAAAAGAGTAAATATGCATTTAAAATGAAAAACATGATAAAAGTTTTACTTGAGATTACAGTTGTTTGCTGAATATAACAAAATACATTTTTACATGTTAACCTTTTAAAATTTTCGATGAAACTGTGAAAGTGCGGCTCATCCATCAGAACACACAGGAAGCAAATAGATTTGAACACATTTTTGGAGATACACGTTCTCTCTCTGTATTCTTGCTCCTCACTCTCTGAACTCAGGAACAAAGCAGATTGGACTAGCAGGTAATGCTTGTATTCTTCTTCCACAGTAACCACCAGCACCATAAATACACATAGGGCCATCATACATAGCAGCACGTCACAGCTTTCCACAAAATGTTAGCCTGTGTCTGTGTAGTATATTAAATATGGAAATACTCTGTACAGCTATCAAGGATGAGTGTCTTTTTGTACATTCAAAATACATATCTGTCTAATAAAGGCTATGGATGAATCCTCTGTGAAAGAAATCAGTTCCACATTTCTTATTCCAGCATTTCTAGCACAACTGTATGACGAGAGCAGCAGATCGTATACCAGAATGATGAGAACATACTGTGTTTGTAGACTCGGAAAGCCTTAACCAGTATGAGCTCAGATCCCTCGTTTATAAACTGGATTTGAGAGTTACGTATGCTAACATGTGTCAGAGTCATTGTTTTTTACCTTCCCAATGGAGATTGGTGGCAGGGCCACTTTAGAACTGCTAACCAGTGGTTACTCAGTGATTTGCTGTCACCTTCTTCCGGGCATCACTGACCACCTGTCCCTCATTCCATCTGCTGTAGCCACAGCAGTCTCCTCGCTGCCTAGAAGGATCAACCCTCAGATATCCACCTGAGTCTCTTGCTTCATTTACGTCTTTGAAGCAAATGGCATTTTTTTAGAGAAACCTTTTTTGACTGCTTTGTCTTGGTGACCTGCCTACCTACCTACACACACATGCTCTATTTCCTTACAGTTTGCTTTCCTTCCTGGTACTTATTGTTCCCTAGTATATGTTTATTTTATTGTCTTTCTATCCCCTCTAGACTATAAGCTCCACAAGAAAAAGGTCTTTTTAGGTTTTGTTTAGTGCCATACACATAGGAACTCAATAAGAATGGATGAAGAGCCAGTATTGACAAAGGACATCCATGGGCCATTCATCCCCTTCCCTCTGGCCTCAGGCACCGTGTAAGCTCCGTGCCTGCCCACATCCCCTGACGGATCGAGGATGGGAAACAGGAAGGAGAGTGTACATGGGGAAAACCCTGTTTTCCACAAAGAACCTGAGCTTTAAACTGGAAGCGAACTATTTGCTCTGAAGATTGTCGCCCTAGGCTACACATAAAGAATAACCCAACAGACAAGTTAGATTCACTTGCTGCAAAACCGTTACGTTTTTCAGATTAGAATTTGGTGACTTTGAAATCCTTCCTTGTTAGACTTTAAACATTTATGAAGCTATAGACTTCCGTTCTACATGTCATTCCTGCCTTTTTCTTTTCTTTCTTTCTTTTTTTTTTGGTACTGTGATTCAGGGATATTCCCAGTTTAGTCTTTATTTCTTTTTTGGCTGAATTTATTGGGGTGACATGGTTCACAAAACCATACCGGTTTCAAGTGTACAGCTTAACAAAATATTTGCACACTGCATCATGTGCCCATCGCCCAAAGCAAAGTCTTTCCCATTCCACATTTTCCCCCCTATCCTCACCCTCCTTTTTCCCTTCTGTCTATCACTACCATGTGTCTATGTAAGGTTATACATATTTTTTCTTTTTTTGCTTAATCCCTTCACCCATTTTTATCCAGCCCCCTCCCCTCTGACAGCTGTCAGTCTGCTCCATCATTTACTGAGTGTCACCTATGTGCTGAGCACTGTGCCGGATGCTGACAAAGTGTTCATTAATTGCTTCGTATTTCTTAACTAGGGACATATTTAGGCAGCATTAATTTTCAGCTAGACAATGGCATTGACGAGTGAAAAACATGCACTCATTTAAGAAAGCTTTCAATGAGTAGCGGAGGATTTTTGTTTATTTTATACCTGTCATATGGGAAGCTCACTTTAGCCTTGAGTGATTTACTTTGAGCATTAAAGCTTTTCAGAGGGGTCCTCCAACATTTTTGTGGGCAGCAGGTACTTTTTATTTTTCCCCTAACTTTCTCTAGGGTCTCCAAAGATATGTCTGTGGTACACTGACAGTGATATCTCTGCCCAACCAAACATCCCCACGGCAAAATGAGTGCCTCGGTGGAAGCTGCTAGTTCAAGTGTCCTGTGCTATGGGAATCCCAGCAGGATATAATACTGGCAAATAAACACAATGGTGATGAATATGGCATTGTGTAAGAGCATTAAAGATAAGTCCTGCCTCTGAAACTTGCTATCTCTGTGACTTGGAGTAAGTCACCTACCTGTCTGAGAGTCAGTTTCTTGGGAGGCAGCATGAGAGGGTCCTCAGGACGTTAGTAAGGTTTTATTGGTTCTGCCAGATAGTGGTTACACAGGTGTCTTCAGTTTTTGAGAATTCATCATGCATTTGTGAATTTTCTCTAAATAAGTTATTCTTTAATAAAATCAGCGTCATACTGATAAATATTTCTGTAGTGTAATTTATAACTGTCTCCATGGCTGATTTCAAGCAGCCAGTATGACCTCCGAATGCAGAGTTGGGAAGAGGTGCACATATTTGGCGCTTTAAGCTGGTTCTACAACATAACCTCAGTAAAATGGACTTGACAGTTGGCTAAGTGAAGAGCCTTTTAACTACTCATATTTCCTAATTTATCTTCTCTCCTAACTATAGTTAGCAGCTATGAAGTAAAAAATCTGTTGATGGAATGGCTTCATGAAGATCTGTTAACTTACTTTTTTAATGTAAAACATTTCTTATTTCCTCAGTTGCCCAAAATGGGATTTTATATGACCCAAAGTTCTTGAAAAAATATCATCATTGATTTATGCACAACATATACTTATTTTATTTTCTGTATCTGTGATTTGTTTTCATTATTAATGATTTGATGAATTCTCACAAACCCTCCGTCCAGACCAAGAACTAGAATATCCTCAGTTACGTATAATCGTGGTTTTAGTTCTCTCTCTCTTTCTCTCTGTCTCCCCCTCCCCGTCGTGTGATCAGTATGTATTTAGTTTATTTTTGTATTTTATATAAAGGGCTTACTGTTCTGAACTTAGTTATTGGCTTAAATTTTCATCACTAAGATTCATATATCTTTTATCTTTTTATTAAATTTATTGGGATGACAGTGGTTAAGATTACATAGGTTCAAGTTTCTTTCCAATGTAGTTTATTCATTTTTATAGTATAAATTTTACCCGGCATTTGCCGTGGCTCAGTTTAGGTTCGTCTTGGGATACTAGTGTAATTTCCCAGCAGAGGAAGCATATTGTGTTTGCTCATTTAGTTTATGTGCCTTTTTTCACAATTTGATGGATTATAAAATATCTATCTTCCCTTTTCTCTTGCCTTTTCTTTCCAGTATTTGTGTTCTTTGGCAAACAAATGTGTTTCCCCCAAATGGGTCATAAGGCAATGGAACATCTTAATGTTTGTCAGGGCCACACAAGGAAAAAAAATGTGCCAGAGGGTTCTGTGATGGTTACCAAAGAAGCTCTATTAATAGTTGAACCGAGAATTGAGGTTCACATTTCAATTCAAATTGGTCTAAGGGATGTTATGTTATTGTATACAGGCTGCTCCTCCTCTATAAAGTTGTTACTGTTACAATGTTTAGGTGTAGTATGTGATTGAAAGGATAACTTTTTGCTGAGAGAGTGAACCCAGAAAACTATAGGTGATCAGCAGCAGAAACATCAGAGTCCTCAGTTATAGGGATGTGCACTCAGAAAGGGCACCTGTTACCAAAACTTCATCCCCAGATTTCCCTGAGCAAAGACACCGATGGCTTCTGCTACAGTTTTAGCCGCTGCACCCAAACTTGTAAGAAAATTTTGCTACTATCAAAATTTAAGTAATACAGAGTAAAAAAGCTATTAATTCAAAAGTATGGGAGGCAAGTGGGTGTAACTTGGGAAGAGAACAGAGCAGATGAATATTTCATTTATCTATTCAAAAATAGGACCACATTCCCTTATCACAATTCCAAAATTCAAAAACCCCAGAAAGACAAAGCTTTTTATTTTTGTTTTCAGAATTTATTTGATCACAAAACCTGTGCTGATCTAAGTGCATTTGGCAGTAACACCAGAATTAAGTACTGGGAAACTATTTATGGCTTTCACTTGTTCCACTCGGCACGTACTTTCATACGTTCTGCTGAAGAAGTGTTAGTGCGTTTGATTCCAGGACGCTGCCCCAGGCTGTGCTGCGGCATTACATGATAGGCAGCTTCCCCACCAACTGAGATCTTGGACATTCTGCATTCTGAAGCATATCTGACCCGAAGGATTCTATTAACGGGTTGTGAGCTGAGTGAGGCAAACAAATTCTATTTATTTTCTGCTTAGACCATGGGTTTTTAACTCTTGTGTGTGTGGCATAGACTTCTTTGGCAAACGTTAAAAATGTTTTAAATGCATAAAACAAAATACATGGGCAACAAAGTAATTATATTAAAAAGTCATCAAAACAATAAAAATTTGTGATATAGTAATACAGATGGGACAAAAGTAGGTTTACTGTTCGTATGGAAAAATACGATAATTGATTAACAATAACTCAAGAATAAACTGCTTCACGTACTCACAACTGTAAACCTACTTTCTCCCCACCCTGTATGTATGCCTCTGTATTGAGGCATAAAATATCAGGATCTAACAGTCAGTCTGGTGTTACTGTAAAGTCATCATGGTAAGGAGTATCAATGATATTTGGAGGCTTCTGTAATAACCATAATGTCATATGAAAATATCTTTGATTTCTGTTGGTGACAAAGTCACAGGGACTGCCAACATTGCTGTGGTTTGTCTCCCACATTCATCATGGAAGGAAATGATTAATTTCAAATAGAGGTTAAAGAAAATTCATACATGTCCCACAACCCCAAATTCTATCCATAGATCACAGTTTAAGAAACAAATACTGTTCACCATAAATTTGTCTGTCTTCCTTATTGGTTTTTGATGTTGATTCATTTAGGTTCTAAGGTGATGAAACTCGAGCTCAAATCATGCCTTTATTTTCAGTTAACATTTTTTTAAAGGGCCCCTACCTTATTTTTAGCTGTATTACACAATAGACAAAGCATTTGACTGTTTGTTTATGCACTGTTATTTATGCATTGAATTCTAACTATAGTACTAGTTTTTAGAATTTATCCTATTTGAGTATATTATAAGTTAGGAAACAATGAAATGTTTATATTTGTTTTTGCTTCATTTTTTAGTGTACATGACATTCTACTTTTCCCCACTTTTTTTTCCTTTACTATTAAAAATTTCCAAATGTCTTAGGTTGAAAGAATTTGTGTGGAAGGGACAAAAACCTGCCCTGGCTGGCGTAGCTCAGTGGATTGAGCACGGGCTGGGAACCAGAGGGTCCCAGTTCGATTCCCAGTCAGGGCACATGCCTGGGTTGCAGGCCAGGTCCCCAGTGGGGACCACGTGAGAGGCAACCAGACATTGATGTTTCTCTCTCTCTCTCTTTCTCCCTCCCTTCCTCTGTCTAAAAATAAATATATAAAATCTTTAAAAAATAAATAAGCAAAAAAAAAAAAAGATTACAAATCTTGATTTAAAAAAAAAAAACCTGTCTGTATACACTCTGCTGACATTTCAACATTGACATTTCTGATACTACCCTCTAAGTGAATTTTAACTTTTAAAATCAAACTACATCTTATGTGAAGAAGGGCATTGAGTGTTTAAAGGATTGGATATCAGGATTTTTCTCTGCTTTTCAAAAGCCACCTGATGGGACTATATCACAATAAGTTTAGGAATATTAAAAGGGACTTTATGCATCTCCATAGAAAAAGTACAGTGAAGATTTAGTGATGTGTCTTCAGAAATCAGTGACTAGGTGGCGTGAGACCTGATCTCACCTTCCATCGAATGATTGCAGCAGGACTCACTGACTTGGTATGGTGTTTGCTGGGGAGAGGGGGGTTTAAGGGGAGTAAAAGGTAATGGAAAAAATAAAATGAAGATTAAATTTAAAAACTACATTATGCACTGAAACAGGGTTTCTTTTTTATTTTTTTAAATTATTTTATGGTTGTTCAAGTACAGTTGTCTGCATTTACCCCCCATTACTCCCCCCGACCCCAGCCATCTCCACCTCCCTCCCCTGCTTCCAGGCCCCCTTGGTCTTGTCCATGTGACCTTTATAGTTGTTCCTGAAAACCCTTCCCCCCATTCTTCCCTCCCACCAGGGTTTCTTTTTAAAAATATATTTGTTTATTCACAGTATTTTTCCCTGCCATATTATGTTTTATTAAATGTATTGGGGTGACATTGGTTGATAACATTATGTAACTTCAAGTGTACAACTCTGTGATACATCATCTGTACACTTCACTGTGTGCCCACCACCCACAGTCAGATCTTTTTTGTCACCATATGTTTGACCCCCTTTACCCTTTACCCCCCACCCCTTCTTCCTCTGGCAACCACCATACTGTTGTCTGTGTCTGTGAGTGTTTATTTTCTTGTATGTTCATTTGTTGCTTTCAGTTTATATCCCATGTGTGAGTGAAATCATGCAGCATTAGTCTGTCTGACTTATTTCACTTAGCACGATATTCTCAAGATCCATCCATGTTGTCACAAACGGTGGTATTTTCTTAACCTTGTCATTTTGACATTTTGGACTGGGTAATTTTGCTGGGGTTGCTGCCTGTGCATTGTAAGGTGTTAGCAGGATTCCTGGTCCCCATACACTAGATGCACAGGCACTAGTAGCTCATACATGCCCAGTCATTCAGTCCTGTCAATAAAAAATGTTTCCAAACATTGCCTAGTGTTCCCTCTGGGCAAAATCACCCCAGTTAAGAGTCACTGCCCTGGAATGTTTTACATCCTATGAAAGATTGAAAAGAATACCAGTTTGCAAAATGTTCGCAGTGGGAAAATATATATGCAATAATCTCATTTTTGTAAAGAAACCGTGTGCACGCATCAAAAACAATATTTAAATAACATATAAAATATTAACATTGTCTATCTTGGTTATCAAGTTAAAGTGTGATTTGGGGTTTTAATTCCTTTGTGTTTTTATTGTATTTGTTATTTTTTTAATCAGAACAATAATGCACTCTATATCAAATTCAATCATTTAAGTGGAAGATACAATGTCTTAGTCTGCTCTGGCTGCTATAACAAAAATAACATAAGTGGATTAAACAAACATGTATTTCTCACAGTTCTGGAGGCTTGGAAGTCCAAGATCAAGGCACTGGCAGGTTCATTGCCTGTTGAGACCTTACTTCCTGGTTCACAGATGGCCGTCTCCTCACTGTGTCCTCATGTGTTGGAAGGGGCAAGGGAGTGCTCTGGGCCCTCTTTTATAGGGGTGCTATTCCTATTCATGGGTTAACCCTCATGGCTGAAGCACCTCCCAAAGGCCCCATCTCCAAATGCCATCACATTGGGATAAGGGTTTCAACATATAAATATAGGGGGACACAAAAATTCAGTCCATAACATACAATAATTTCCACAGACAGGGCAACATTTACAAACTTAACTTAGAACATTATACAGAGCATTATGCTTGAAAGGCTTAAGTAAATATTATACATGTGAACCAAATGTTTACCGGTGTCCATGGAACTAGAATGAAGCCTGTGCCTTCCATTCTTTGTGTAACCATCAGTGTAGGGGTGGTTATAAACTTGAAACACTATTTTGGAGAACTAGATTGTTCTACTTTCTGCACATTATGTTACTTATTTTTTTAAAAAGCTTGCTTATTTCCAGAGGGGAGATTAGAACTAGGACACCGCACAATGGATACAATAGAGTAAATAAAATGTGAGTTCCTTTAGTCACATGTTGCTGACTAGCCTACAGAGGCATAATGTGTCTCAAGATAATTTCTGTCTTCTTATAACAGTTTTATTTAAAAATAAGAAGCCATTAGTTGGCAGTCTCAACTTTTTTCTTTTCCTCTCTATGGCACAAATGAAAGAGAACTACGTAGACATCTTAGGAACATCTCCAGATTTACACATACTTCCCAGGGCCCATCTGTAACCCTCCCCCTCCCCCAAACAGAAAATAACATCAGAATGCAAATAGATTTAGAGTATAGGGATCATAAAGTGGAAGAGATTAGAAGTAAGGAATTTAAAAGCTAAGTTATTTGCAAACATTGTTAATTTATTCAACATATTATTATATCTCATTCAACTGATACTAAGTGCGTACTACGTGCCAGCCACGTTACTAGGCACAGAGCTTAAGGCCTAACAGGAGTGGCACAGTAATCAAGCTCTCGTACACAAATATGTACAATTCAAACTATGACAAATGATGTAACAGAAGTACACATTGCTATGAGAGCATATAAATGGGGGACCTATTTTAGATTAAGGAGTCAAAGAAGGTTTTCCTGAAATAGTGCCTTCTTAGCTTTTAATAAATGAGTAGGAGTTAACTAGATAAAAAGGTGTGAGGGCCCAGCATTCTGGATGGATAGGTCAATGTGTGCCAGGTTCTGTATCCTGAAAGGATCGTACATTAAGGAAGTGAAAGGACATGCTAGAGGTCAGAGGGCAGTAGCGTGGGTGGTGATGAAGTTGGTGAGGTTGGAGTGGGGTTGGAGGGACCATAGTAGGCTGGGTCTTTAGCCCAAAAGCAATAGAGAGGCAAGGGATGCTTTTAAGCCAGGTGGTGACATGATAAGAATGGCAGTTTGCAAAAGTTATTTTGGCAAAGTGTACAAAAATTATTAGATGCAAAAAAGGATATAGTTTATTGAAGTAGATCAGATGAAGAGAAAAAGTGATAGTTGTAAAGACAGAAAGGTAGGAGTTGATTCTAGAGAAATTCTAGGACTGGAATAAACAGGATTTACTAATACATTGAGGAGAAATATCAAGGATAATACCTAGAGTACTGGCATGAGGAGCTGGATGGAGTGAGTAGGTTGAAGAAAGTTAGAAGTGGCTCAGTTATGGAGAGAAGATTGAGTTCATTTTGAAGCATGTTGAATTGAGGTGCTTTCAGACATCACAACAGAAATATCAAATAGAGACTTAGATATATAGATTTGGAGCTCAAAAGAGAGGCCATGGCTGGAGTTATAGATCTGAAAGTCATCTGTACACAGGTATTAGCACAAGCTGTGGGTCCATTGCCTAGGGAAAGTATATAGATTCAGAAGGGAAAGTGAGAAGGCATTTTAGAAGTGATTAAGGAACTCCAACTTTATAGGAGGTAAAAGAAAGATGCACTAGAGCAACAAGCAGGATGATAAGAAAAAAGGATATTGTACCATAAAAATCAAGAGAAGGGACAAATATTTAAAGATATTTTAAAATGTTTAAGAACATTTTTCAACAGTGTCAAATGCAACCAAGAAATCAAGAAAGAAGAAAACTTAAAATATCTATTATATCTAGTAATAGCTGAAAGTAGGTTGAAGAATATTTGCAAAAGTGATAACATTTAGAAAACAAGTAGAGACTGTTTTTATTTCAGAAGTTTGGCTACGATAGGAAGGAGAGAAAAGTAGGTGGTAGCTAAAACAAACTCCCAGACTAACAGAATTCTGTGCTTTGGTGTTTTTGTTTTGTTGGTGGTGTTTTATTTTGTTTTTTAATGTGAGAGGCCATTGGAGAAAGAGAAGGTGCAGATCCAAGGAAGAATTTGAAAGAAATGGTAAATGGTGAAAATTTTAGTACAGTCGTATCAGGGAGCCAGTGACTTAGAAAAAAACAGAATTGTTCCCACACATGTGACACTGGAGTTGGGAACTGCCTATCTAGAAGAGTATAATGCAATTTAATTATTAGAAAGACATATAGAGTATGATTTAGAAGGGATTTTAAGGCCCTGGCCAGGAAACTCAGTTGGTTAGAGCATCATCCCAATTTACTGAAGTTGTGGGTTTGATCCCCAGTCAGGGCACATACAAGAAGCCAACAATGAATGCATAAATAAGTGGAACAACAAACTAGTGTTTCTTTCTCTCCTGCTTCATTCCACGTTCTCTCTAAAAATCAATAGATAAAAGATTTTTTAAAATATTTTATTTATTGATTTTTAGAAAGGGGGGAAGGAGGGGAGAAAGGGGAGAGAAACATCAACGTGTGGTTGCCTCTCCCATGCCCCTTACTGGCGACTGGCCTACAACCCAGGCATGTGCCCTGACTGGGAATCGAACCAGTGACCCTTTCGTTCACAGGCTGGTATTCAATCCACTGAGCCATACCAGCCAGGGCAATAAAAGAGATTTTCAAAGAAGCCTTGGTTTTAGTGCTGAACTAGACCGTTTTCTAAAATTCCTTATATCCTTATTCTATGCTTAGAATGTATCAAGGAAGTCTCTACCTTGTCTCTCTAAAATAAGCTGAGAATCTTAAAGATTGTTTCCTTTAGCAGGGTTCTCCAGTTCACTGAATCTGTCTTCTTTAACCTGGCTTTTTTTATATTTACAGTCTCCATTTGGGTTCTTTTTCAAATTCACTTTTTGCTTTTTATTATATTTTTATTATATCCTGTTCTTGCCTTATTGACTGTATTCCTCTTTTAAATTCTTTTTGACACACTTATTTTAATTTTTAATATATTGTTAGTTATATGTAGTTTTTCCAAAGTGAGTTTTTCCATTCGTACATCTACTTATAGTCTCCACTGGCAGTCTGGTTTCTGGCGTACTTTGAAAGGTTTGACTGTGTGCTTGTCTTCAGTGAAAGTCACTCCTGTGTAAATCTTAGGGGAACTGAATTTGGGGGATTGGGACCAGTGTTGTGTTTGACTGTGCTGTGGTTTTATTAGTATAGGAATTATTTTAATGGTATTCTTTCTATGCAGGGTTTCCCAGGTTCTTGGGAAGTGCTAATTCAGACCTCATACCCACAAATGGTCGCAGGTTTGGAGTGCTGGTATTCGTCTGCTGACTCTGTCCAGGGTTCTGCACCACGTTCCTCAGACCAAATAGCCTTTCTAGTTCGCTGCTATGCATAGAGACTAGAGTTATGACTTCAAACCTATACCTTCGATATATGTAGTAGGCTTTTGAACACTTTATGTAGCACTTTTGTTTAATTAGCACTTGAGGAAGGCTTGCTACATTGGCTTATTTTCCAGTATTGACCAAAAGTGGCTTTTGGCAAAAAAACCTCTAATTGTTTCCTAAAATACATTTTTGATGACTGATATGGAAGTTAGCATATGTTAGAAATCCCAAACTGTTGAATTTGGAATATGCATTTATGCAAATTTTAAGTCATATTTTGAGAGTAGAAATACAGATTTTTACAACACAATGACATTTATAAAAATTTGCATTTTTAACAATGCAAATCAGATGAAAATAATTCTGTAACAGAGTAATTAGAGTAATTTCGAATATACTGTTTCTTAATCACTGCTATTTTCTTATAACCTTACCATCTAAACTTTTTCCATTTCTAGCATGGACTTCATGTCAAACATAGGAAAAATGCAATAAAATAAGATATAGAGAAAGGTAGGCAAACTTCCAGCTTATGTGAAAAGGTTAAAAGATACAATGAAAAGACAGCAGGGGAAAGAATTTTTTTCTAAGAATAAATCATAATCCACAAAGTCAGGTATTCAGAAAATATAATTTTTATTATTTGTAATTAAAAGTTATTTGTACATAATAAATGTGTAATGAACATTTGCTGAATGAATGAATGAATCATTGAGTGAATGTAATTTTTATTTTGAGCCCTCTTTCTGTTGGAGGCTAGAAACTAAATCTTAATCAATACAGGACTTTCTCCTCTCCTTTCCCCCTAGGTCTGTGTCCTCAGTTTCTAGGGCTTTCCAAGTGTCAGCATGTCGTCGGATAGAATGACACTTTGGCCTGGTTGACACCCACTAAGCTATCTACATGGTCACTTTACTTTCTTCCCTATATTTACTGATTGACTGACAGTTAAAGAACTGTCCACTCAGTGCTAATCAGTGCCATCTTTTGCTGCTCCCTTACTGTGCTAAGCTTGAGAGAATTCTAAGACTTTGCTTCCTTCTTAGACGATATGCTAGAGATTGGAGGCTGTAGGCTTCCCCGCTATTAAAAGCCGAATCTGATGGAATGTTCTGTTCTGTCCATCATCCTCCCACTGGTTTAAGATGAGATGAATATGCTGTAGAGTGCTTTCTCAGCGATCCACCAGGTTCCTGCCCCAACTCCATAGAATCTTTATCTAACATACGTTGAGCACAAGGATGTGGGGTTAGGAGGAACAGGAAAAAGATCCTTCGAATCTATCATTTATACTCAGAATCATAGCCTTTTGAAAATCGAATGCCAGAACTTTAATAATTTCTCTGTTATTTACATACTGCTGTATCATGCATTCCCTGATGCAGTAAAACATTACCTGTTTCCCCCGGGTGGAGAAGGAAGGTCATGGATAACAAGAATCTTGAACAAAAAATGTATTAGTTAATATATAAAATTTTTTTTTCCCTACAAAGAAAATAAAGAAGTAAGGAATAAGGCAGGAAAAGAGGCCGAAGTGGTTCAGGAAGGAAGAGAGAACGCTAAGTGAACTCCGCTCTCCGTGTGACAGGCTGTGGTTTTGAGTAGCTGAATGGTGTGGATCTGGAGCTGGCTGACGGCGGTAAGGACTGGCACTTGGCACAGAAAAAAGACTTTTGTTACAGACCTGTGTTCACTCTCCATGGTAGCCCTACGCGACTCTCACCTGCCTGGAGGTCAAAAACAAGGTCAAAAGTAGTAGAGGAATGAAAGTCAAAATGAAAATGTGAACTCAATAGATATGATTATTTTAAGACTTATGAGGAAAAATTCAAAATTATTCATTATAAAATCAATGTATCCTCCTCCACCCAAATGAAAATTAGCTCCTGCTGATTTTGGTTTCAAAGTGTTTTAAATTCCCAAGGCAACCACTCTGGCTCAGGCCCATGATACCCCATTTCTTAATAACTGCCTCTTTCTGCCACTTAACACTCACATTCTTGTAAATATCTTCACATTTTTCTTCCTTTTTAAAGAACTAGATAGTAGGCCCTACTTGCTTGATATGTTCAATGCAGTGTTCCTAGTGCCTTGTTTATCCCTGCTAGGGGCTGAATTGTGTCCTTATGTTTAAGCCCCAACCTCCACATGACTGTATTTGGAGACAGCACACACGTTCTTCATCAGAACGCAGCTATATATGGCACCCTGATCTTGGATTCCCAGCTTCAATACAAAAAATAAATGTCTGTTGTTTAAGCTACCCAGTCTATGGTATTTTGTTATTGCAGCCTGAACAGACTAAAAAGGCCGGAAATAATGCTTATTAGCTCACTGAATAAGCATTTGTTGGTTGTGGTGGAAGTAAACAGCGCTACGTTCAGGAACTTAATGAAACTTCTCAGGCTTGGCTTTGCTGATCATTCAGTCTCTGTCCCCAGTGCTGGTTCTGCCGTGGCAGCACAGAGGCAGCCATCCACCGCACAGAAGCAAACGAGCATGTCTGTGTCCCAGTGGGGTTTTATTTACATAAGCGAGCAGCAGGTTGTGTTTGGCCCAGTCTGTAGATTGCCCATTCCTGACCAATAGCAACTGAGCCAGCTTTTATCTCCAAGGAATATTTCCTGTCCCTTGCGGAAAAATAACTCTTGTTTTGTCAGACTAACAGGTGCCTCATCCACACACTCCATGGTTTCCCCATGCTGCCCCCTTACCTGAAATTTCCTTTACACTTCTACCCTTGATTCCAGCTTCTATTTTCTCCTCCAGGTCCAGGAATTAAGAAAAAATAAGTAAAGCCTAGTCCATGCCCACAAAGGTCATATAAATGTAATAGAGGAGGACATATGTAGACAATTAACATAGGCATTGTGGAAGGTACAAAAAAGAGTAGCAGGGGCATAAAGGAGGGGTAGAACATTTGTACCGAGGGGAGAATAACAAAAGGAGAGTGATCAGGCCGCAGAGGGGAAGGGATAAGGTGCAAAATGGAACAGCACAAGGAACGAGACAGGACACCGGGAAGAGGAATGAGTCCACACAGGCAAGCAAAAAAGAAAAGCTGAAATATAAAAAGAAGATATGAGATCATTTTCTTCATGTAAAATATGCACATATCTAGGTTTAAAAATAAGAGAAGATAGATCATACACTAACTTACATAGATATTCATGATATATTGGTAAGTGAAAAAAGTAGCAGTAGTGTGCTTATGTGCACATGTGCTATTATATTTTGTGTGAGCCAAGAGAAAGTGTGAAAGGATTCACCAGTGCTGGCCAGGGATGGTTGCTTGTGGAAGGTAGGAAGTTGGCGGGTGGAGTGGAGATGGTTATTGCAATTTTAGCTGTAAATAAAAGAAACTCGACTGACAAGAGCAGCCTTTATTTTTCTCATACAGCGAGACTAGAGATAATTCCTGCAATCAAGGATGCAGACTCTAACTTTGTCCCCACATTCCTTCTGTTCTCAGGCGCATTGCCTCATGTTGCAAGATGGCTGACACAGATCCAAGTATCAGGATCGCTTTGTTCAAAGAAAGGAAAGGGATAATGTAAACTCTTTTTGTCCTTTTGCGGGGGGGTGGGTAGCGGAATGCAGAGCTTCCCAGGAGCTGTCAGCATACTTTCTTTATATCTTATTGGCCAAAAATGGTCTGACTCTAGCTATAGGAAAGCCTAGGTAAATAAGCATTTAGATTTTCTGGGTTACATAACAGGTAATGGTTCTTATAAAGGGAATGAGGTTGGGGAAAGTATTGGGTTAGCCAACCAATAGTGTCTGCCACAATTTGCTTTGCCTTTGTAAGCTATTATATTGTATTGTTTCATTTGTTACCATAAGCATGTGTTGCTTTTTTAGTTAAAAAATAGAGCTCCAAATTCATACTTGTTACTTGCCAACCAGCTGTCCTCTCAGCCTAAAAGTGTCAGACTTCTGAGCATCTAGTCTGAAAGAAGGAGAGGAGAAGATGGTGGCAGGGCCTGCATTTTTAACACCGTCACCCCATCTACTGCTTAGTAACATAAACTATGTTACTATGTTGGTCAGTGACCTGTGAACTGATTTATCTGAATTGTAAATCCTTCACCTGAGTCTGGATGGAGGTTCTCTGGACTGAAAAAAAGGGTGAAAATTTCCTCTTCCTCTAAGAGACACAAATACAGTGATGTATTCCAAATTCCCTTCAGAAACATCTGCCTGGCAGCAGTGCAGAGCGTGAACTGTAGGGGTAGTGAAAGAGGAGACAAGTTCACGCAAGAGAAGACGGGGCTGAACTGAGAAGTAACAGTGGGGGAACCGAGGGGAGAGAAATGCAGAGCTGTTACAGCAAGTGGAATCTGTGCCAGTGATTGCGATGAGATGCAGAAAGTGAAGAGAAAGGAAAACTCTGAAATGACTGATAAATGTCTTCCTCGGATGAATAGCAATTAGATTGTGGTAACAGTGACTAAGATCCTTGATGAGGTGCATGGTTAAGGGAAAAGTTAACTCACCTTTGAACGTACTATGTTTCCCTATACCTGGGTAGCAAATCTACAGAGAGGTGGATTTCTAACAGATCAGTGGATACCCCTAGATTAATGGATTTGGGGTTCAGGAGAGTTCTGTGGGCTACTACTAGAGATTATTGATTCATCAGTATGACAGATAGTGTCTAAAACTATATAGGAATTAAAGATGAGATTGCTGAAGGAGAACAGGTGCTGCTAGAAAAGCAAAGGCCTGCCTGGGCACTGCAGAAAACCAGCATGCAGTGGGTGGCCACAGGAAAACAAGGCCAGAAAAAGAAACAGGATTAGAAATTAAAAGGAAACTCCATTCAAGAAGCATTCTTGAAAAGGACAATTTTAAGAGAAGAAATTAGCCAACAATGTTAAATGCTGCAGAATCGTTGAATAGAATGAGAGATAAAAATAGTCTACTGGATCAGGCATATAGGTCACAGATGACTTTAGGCGACAGCAGTTTATTTTAAATGAGAAAGAATATACAGAAATGATATTCTTTTTTTCTTCCAGGAACTTGATTCTGAAGAGGAAAGAACTGCTTGTAGCTAGATGAAACTGTAGTATCCAAGGAGAAGTTTTTCTGTTGTTTTTAATAAAAGAGATTTGTATGTGTGTCCCCATCAGGGAAGAACATGCCAAGAGAGGGGATAATCTTAATTTCGTATTTTCTTATATTGAGGTATAATTGACATGTATGATTGACTATATTAGTTTCAGGTACACAATTTAATGATTTGATATTTGTGTATATTTTGAGATGATTATTTCTGATTTTTTGGGGAAGCTCCATGCTGTTTTCCATAGTAGCTGTGCCAATATACAATCCCACCAAAAGTGCATGAGGGTTCTCGTTTCTCCGCATCCTCACTAACATTTGTTATTTCTCATCTATTTCTGGTAATAGCCATTCTAACAGGTACGATGTGATATCTTATGGTGGTATCTTTTGGATTTGCATTTCCCTGATGACTAGTAATGTTGAGCATCTTTTCATGTACCTGCTGGCTATATGTATGTCTTCTTTAAAAAATGTCTGCTTAGATCATCTGCCCATTTTAAAATCAGATTTATTGGCTTTTGTTTTTGCTCTTGATTTGTATGTGTTCTTTGTATGTTTTTTAAGATATAAGCCATTTAGGTGGGGCGTCCGGTCAAGGTGGCGACATAGGTAAATACAGCCGGCATCTTCTCACAACATCGTCAAACTTACAATTAAACTGCAGAACAGCCATCACTCAGAACCATCAGAAATCGAGCTGAATGGAAATCCGACAACTACGGGACTAAAGAAACCACATCAGTCCATACTGGTAGGAGAGGCAGAGACATGCAGAACAGGCCGGACCCACACTCATGTGTGGTGTGTAAAAGTTCGGGAGGGATATCTCAGGAGCAAGGGCTCCCCTCCCCACAGCAGCGCCCACCCCCCCAGCCCAGGGTACCAGTGCCAGAAATAGAAGACCCCATAACTTCCAGCTGTAAAAACAGGAATTGGAGTCAGTGAACAAAACTGATGAACTCCCTAGCAGTTCCTCTCAAAAGACCAGAGCCAAACCTGCATATCATATGCACTCCCTCTGAGCTCTAATACCACTGGGGTGGCAGCTTGAAAGGCACCAGTTGCATACGGGGAGGAACTGAAGTGTCTGGCATCAGGGCAAGAGCTGGGGGACAGCTGTTGCCCGAAAAGAAAGGCAGGCAGAAGCCATTGTGCCTTTTTGAGCCCTCCCCTACAGACCAGCAGAGCCGGCAGGCAGGAACCTATCTGGACTCCATCAACCCAGCTTACACACTTTGCCCTGCCCTGGTGTTTACCTGAGGTTCCGCCCCACCCAACTTGTGACCCATACCCAGCCCCTTACCTCTGGCTAAGCGGCCCAAGGCCTGACTAGCAGCAGCCAGAGTTGGATCACAGTTTGGCTCTGCCCGGGAACTGCCAAGCCCAGCACAAGTAGTAGCCATCTGCAGATCACTTCGTAGCTCACGCTGGGTGGCCTCAGGCAGAACACAGGTGGTGGCTGACCCTGACCTGCACCACCCCGGAAACCCCAGAGCCTGTGCATGCAGTGGACAGCTACACCCACATCAGAGCACCACCACTGTGCCCTGGCACAGCTGATCCTCCACTGGATCCCTAACTCTTAACCTTACAATGCTGAAGGTTAAAGAGAAAGAGAGAATCTTAAAAGCAGCAAGAGAAGAGCAGTAAGTTACCTATAGGGGTGGTTCCATAAGGCTGTCAGCTGATTTCTCAAAAGAAATTTTGCAGACTAGAAGGGATTGGCAAGAAATATGCAAAGTCATGAAAAGCAGGGACCTATAGCCAAGATTGCACTGCCCAGCAAAGCTATCATTTAGAATCAAAGGGCAGATAAAGAGCTTCCCAGACAAGAAAAACTAAAGGAGTTCATCATCACCATACCATTATTTTATGAACTATTAAAGGGAATTATTTAAGAAAAAAACATCAAAACTATGAATAATAAAATGGCAAGACATACCTATCAACAATTGAATCTATAAAACAAAGTAAGCAAATAAGAACAGAGACAGAATCATGGATATGGAGAGCGTTTTGATGGTTGCCAGATGGGAGGGGGATATGAGGGAATGGATGAAGAGGTGAGGGGATTAAGAAGTACAAATAGGTAGTCACAGAATAGCCATGGGGATGTAAAGTACAGTATAGGAAATGGAGTAGCTAAAGAACTTATGCACGTGACCCATGGACATGAACAATGGTGGGGGGATTTCCTGAGGGGAGTGGGAGGTGCTGGGTAGAGGTGGGCAAAGGGGGAAAATTTGGACAACTGTAACAGCACAATCAATAAAATATTTTTAAAAAGATACATGCCCTTTATCAAATATATGACTTGCAAATATTTTCTCCCATTCATTAGGTTGCCTTTTCATTTTGTTGATGATTTCTTTTGCTGTGTAGAAGCTTTTTAGTTTGGTGTGTTAATTTTGTTTTTTTAAAAAAAATTAAAAATAGTTTATACACAGGATAAACACTAGGAAAAACACTAGAAATACACACATTTGTATACATAAAGAGGGGGACCCTCAAAAAGCAGAATTTATTTATAAAAAATTGTGTATTCTTATATGTTTAAACTTCAGTCATCTTCAAAGTACTCTGCATTTGATGCAGTACACCTATCAAGACATTTTTTCCACTGCCCAAAACAGTTTTTGAACTCATCGATTTTGATGCCCTTTGGTGCTTCTGCCTTTTTTTGTTGTTGTTTCATTTCTTCCATGTCAGCAAAATGTTACCCTTTGAAGACTTTTTTCATCTGGGGAAACAAAAGTCACTCACGGTGAGATTGGGTGAATAGGAAGGGTGGGGCACAGGGGTCAGGCCATTTTTGATCAAAAACTGCTGAACACTCAGTATGGTGTGGGCAGGTACGTTCGTGAATCACCCGTCATAAAATGGGCAAACACATTGAAAGAGTCTTCAGAAAAAGTTTACTGAAGCCGAACACAGCCTCTCACAACACCACCAGCTGGTACACTGATACAGAGGGGTTCCTAGAACACTCACCTAGTGGGGGAAGCCTGTACTGCAAGGAGCCTGCCTCCAGAAGGCAGTGCTGGTTTTTGGGGCGTCTCCACCTCTTATATATTTAAATTGCATTAGTGATTATTCTGGCTAATGGGACACTTTCATTTTTAGTTTGTATTTTACTATATTTACAATATTTACCTTGAAGACTGTTCAGATATTTGAGACTGTTTAGATCTATCTATATTCTGACTACATTCTGTTGGTGGGTTGATGAGGAGTTGACTCGATCCTTCTGTTCCCAATATCTCACCAAAAATATACTCTGTCTTCTAGTGACAAGTAATCTATCTTGTATAGTTCATTTATTCAATCAATACTTATTTGCCTACTACATGTCAGGCACTGTCCTTGGCACTTGAGGTTATATCCATTAAGTAAAGCAGGCAAAGGTTCTTCCCCTCGTGGATTTTATATTCTAGCAGAGAGGTCAAACAATAAATGTAATAAGTAAAATTATGTATATATTGAAAGTTGATAAATGTCATGGAAAAAAAGTAGAGCAAAGCAGCAGTGTCAGAATGTGGGGAAGCAGATTGTGGTGTTAAAATAGGGGTAGTTAAGGTGGATCTTACTGGGAACTAAGAATTGATCAAACGAAGGCTGTGAGAAGTGTATCTGCACAAAACATTATAGACCAAGAACACAGTGTGAAAGTCACAAAACAAGAGTGCGGACCCGTGGGTCCAACAGGAAGAGCAGTGTGCCTGGAGCAGGTAAGAGCTGGGCAGTCACAGGAGGTGAAGTCAGAGAAGTGAGCGTGGCTGGGAAGGGTTATGCAGGGCCTACAGGCCGTTGTAAACTACAGTTTTTACTCCAGGTGGTTTTGTGAGCCATGTAGATTGGGGAAGTCTTGTGACATGAGTTTTATTCTAAAATGATCTCATTAAATTCTGAGTTAAAGAGAGACTAGAGGGGAAATAGAGGGAGAAAGAGAGAAGGTGTAAGCAGAGAGACCTGTTAGGAGGCTATGGCAGGAACCCAGGCAGAAGAGTGTGCCTCTGACTAGAAGGATGAACATGTATTATGTAAAAAAAATAGAGCTGATAAATTTGTGATTGAAAGCATAGTATGAAATTTCACGGATACCGTAGAGAAGTGGTTCAGAATTTCAGCTTTGAAATCAAACAGAGCTGTGGCTTAAGTAAGTTATTGTGACCTTAACCTTACTCAATCACCCTGATCCTTGATTTCCAAATGTGTGTGATTGTCTTAGTTTGTGTGGGCTGCTATAACAAAATTCTATACATAGACTGGGTGGCTTAAACAACAGACATGTCAGACATATATTTCTCACAGTTCCAGCAGGTAGGCGGTCCCAGATCAAGGTGCCAGCAGATTTGGTTCCTGGTGATGTCCTACTTCCTTGCTGGTAATACAGTCCCCTTCTTGCTATGTGCTCATGTGGCATTTCTTCAGGTGTGCCCAGAGAGAGAGAACATTTACATCTCAGTCTTCCTCTTATAAGGGTACAAATCCCTTCATGGTGGTCCCACAGTCATGACTCATCTACACTTAATAACCTCCCAAAGACCCCCACCTCTAAATACCGTCGCACTAAGGTTTAGGGCTTCAATATATGATTTTTTAAGGGGGGCACAAACATGGAATATAATAGTAGTTATAAAAATCAAATTTGACATTCTATAAAAAAAGCAATTAGCACTATGCCTAGCATAAAGAAAGTACTAAATGTTGTTGCATATTAGCTAGCCACTCATTCTTTTAACTTACAGGAAAATTCGCCATATTTCCTGAATTTTCAAGACACCATGAATTAACAGTCAATTTATTTTTTTTTGTTTTTTTAATTACTTTATTGTTGTTCAATTACAGTTATTTGCATCCCCGCCCTCCCCTCCCCCCTCCCCCCAGCCGCCACCTCCCCCCCCAGCCTCCCTCCTCCCCGTTAGTTCCCTCCATGTGTCCTCTACAGTGATTCCTAAAAACGCTTCTCCCCATTGTCCCCTCCACACTCCACCCGGCCATTGATAGACTGTTCTTAATTTCAATGTCTCTGTTTATGTTTTGCTTGCTTTCTGTTTTTGTTGTTTATGATCCAGTTAAAGGTGAGATCATATGGTATTTGTCCCTCACCGCCTGGCTTACTTCACTTAGCATAATGCTCTCCAGTTCCATCCATGCTGTTGCAAAGGGTATAAGCTCCTTCTTCCTCTCT